>JAKMWS010000231.1:0-82570 GCA_025327135.1 Colletotrichum sp. SAR 10_71 | reverse complement strand
ATTATAATATCTAGCACAACCCCCCATACTCCAACAAGTAATACCCTAACCCTAACCCTAACCCTAACCCTAACCCTAACCCTAACCCTAAACCCTAAATTATCTATTATCTATTATCTATTATCTATTATCTATTATCTATTATCTATTATCTATTATCTATTATCTATTATTTATTATTTATTATCTATTATCTATTATCTATTATTTATTACTTATTAACTATTAGCTACTAGCTATTACTAAATACTTATTTATTATTCTATATAGTTTTAAACTATTTAATATCTTATTATTAGGATAATTCCTATTTTAATATATTTTAACCTTATAATTATACTTAATCTTTTATTAGGTTTAAGATTTATAAAAGCTATTAAGGCTTTAATTTATAAATCTTAAACCTTACTACTATATTTATATTTATAAATCTTAAATAGCTTTTTACTTAAGGAAGGAATAATATAGCTTATTATATAAGTTAAAAGGGAAATTAAGAACACCTAGCTATTATTATTTAACTTTAGATTTTATAAACTCTAAATTAATACTATATAGCTTATTTACTATTATTATACTACTTATTATTAGGTTTTTAAATAGCAGTAGTAATATTAAAGAGGTCTCTACTATTAATATTAAGCCTAATAACTATCTGTAACACCTTTAACTAACTAATAGCCTTCTTAACTTTATTTTTTATGATATTATATTACTGCTTAATACTACCTACCTAATAAATAAGGTTAGTAATTACTATAATTATACTAGTAACCTATCAAAGTATAGCAATATTCTATTTCTAATAACTTTTAGCTTATCCTCTATATTTTCTACTAAATATCCCTTAGATAGATATAGGTAGATTATTAAACACTAATATATTATTACTATTAGCTTTACTATTATAAGCTGCTTTAAGGGAGGAAGGTATAGGATAAAGTGAGATCTAGAAGTATAGGAAATTTATATCTTATAGGATTTATTTTAAGAAACTAATACTAATATGCTTATATACTAAATGCATAGTAACCTTATCTTAGATAAAAATCTAAAGGGCTTTAATAAATACTTTTAGTCTTATAGTAATTTAGCTATTCTATAATATTATATAAAGATTAAACTTTTCTATAACTATAGAGGTTAACTAGGAGTTAAATAGTATATTAGTTAAGAATTTCACTAGTCTACTGAGATTATAAGTGAGGTTATAGGTATATAACTTCTACCCTATTAAGAGGGCTATTATAGGAGTATTAAAGCTTAAATCTCCTATAATCTAAAATTTTACTAGTTATTATAAAAAAACAGACTAATTACTATAATTATGCTTACTAAGTATTATTCTAAGGGTCCTTAGTATTAGGCTACTATTAGCGTTAACTCTTAAGGATAGGAGAAGCTTAAATAGCTGAAGTACCTCCTCTATTTTCTATTTTATAAATAATTTAATATTAAGTGGATTTTCTTTATTTTTTTTAGTGTTTTTTTTAATAATATCTTTTAGTTTCTTATTGCTCTCCTTAATTAGAGAGATATATAATATAATCGATTAGAATCTAGCAGAAATATTAGAGGATTATAAAGACTACGCTTATATATATACCTCTTTAATTCCTGCTATAGTAGTATTAATCACTTATATATCGTTTTCATACTGCTTAAGTAAAGATGCTATATGCTCTACTATAAATTAATCTTAAGTGTTCTCTAGCGCTAAAGTAACCTTCTTTCCTCTTATATTATTTCTAGCAGCTATAGTTATATCTCTATTGCTATCTTCTTTATCTCTAAATAGTAAATTAGTATACACCCCTTAAGGTAAGGTTAATAAATAGCATTAGGGTAATTATTAACTCTCTACTTTTTTTTTTAGCTTTTTAGCTTCAAACTAAATACCTTTATATAATATCTCTATATTAGGAGTGTTATACTACTTATTAATATTAGTCTTTTTATAAATTAATAGCAGCTTTCTAATATTCCTTTAGTTATTATAAATCTTAGTAGCCTCAATAAGCGTTATATTAAAAGCGTTAATATTTATAATAGTATATTATTTGTTAGCGAAGGTATATTTAACCTTAGGTATATAGTATTAAATTCTATTAAATGCAGAAAAGCTAGCCTCTTCTTTCTTATATATCCTTTTAGTTTTAATACTGTGATAATAGACTAATATAGTGTTTATTAGTTAGTTAGGTATAGGAAAGAATAAAACTTATTATAACTCTAGCCTATATAAAAGTAGTAAGGTTTTATTAGTATAGCTAGAAGACTGTAATAGTATATTTTGTGGTTAATTATAGGTTTCTAATAGTTCTTTAGTTTTTAGTATAGCAGATAGTGATAGCTTAGGCTTAGAGGTATAACTTAGATATAGAATAGCTATTAGAAATATAGTTTTTATAACTAATATTACTATAGAAAATTATAGTCTTATTTAATTTAGATATAATAAGTGTTTTAGAATATATAATAGAAATAAAGGTATTACTGTTATGTATTACGCCTTTTAGTTCTTTCTCTAACTATATAAGTAAGTATAAAGGTAGTTAAAGTAAATTTAACTCTTTATTACTTAAAAAGTAAGAGCACTACTTATATATTTTCCTTTTTTAACTTAAGATTTCTAAAACTATTATTAATAATCCTCAGCAAATCCTTCACTTAATCCTTATTTCCTCTTCTATTATAAATTTAGTGATCTTAATATTATTATAAACCTCTCTTATAAACTTCTTTTTATAACCCCCCTCTCTTAATAATAATATTTAGATTTATTATAAAATTTATTAATAAGCGTAAATTATAAGTATCTATTAACTTTTCTTTTATAACTCTCTCTCACTTAATAATAGTTTCTAATTCTATTGTAAATCCTATTAATAAGCGTAAATCATAAGCATCTATTAACTTCTTTTCTTAACTCTCCCTCCCTTAAGGAAGGCTTCTAATTCTATTATGAAATTTATTAACTTAAGTAAATTATAGGTATCTAACTTTCCTTTTATAAGTCTCTCTCTTAATAATAGTTTCTAAATCTATTATAAATCTTATTAATAAGGATAAATTATAGTTACTTATTAACTTCTTTTTATAACTCTCCCTCCCTTAAGAAAGGCTTCTAATTTTGTTATAAAATTTATTAACTTAAGCGAATTATAAGTATCTAACTTTCTTTTTATAAGTCTCCCTCTTAATAATAGTTTCTAAATCTATTATAAATCCTATTAATAAAAGTAAATTATAATTACCTATTAACTTTCTTTTTACACCTCTCCCTCTTAATAATAGTTTCTAAATCTATTATAAATTTTACTAGTAGGGGTTATACTTTCTACTTTTACTCTTAACTTTACCTTTCCTAAAGGTAAGATAAAAATTTTAAACTCCTATTATCTCTACTCTTTCCTTATAGAAAGCTGCTCTAACTCTTTATTTTTACTTTCTAAACGCATACTTTTAAGCTTCCTACTATAGTAAATACTATTCTCCCCTTTATATTTATATCTTAGGTTTTTTATACTTATACCTTTATTAATAAAAGCTTAATTATAATAATTATATAAATACTATTATAAAGCTTACTTATAAGTATAAAGCAACTTAAGGTATAGAGTTCTATTTATTAAGTAGTTAGCTTTTGCTAATAGGTACTTAAAGGATAAACCCCTTAAGATAGCTAAGTATAATAACCTTCTAACTTTTAATATCTAGTATGCGTTAGAGCTTATGCTACCTATTGCTACTTCTAAAGATATTAAGTTTACTACTAACTAAATCTAAAAGGCTTAATAGGTAGTAAGCTTATATTACTACTCTAATAAACTACCTTAATATTACTTAGGTATTAATAATGCTTTTCTGTTAATAATATAGCTAAACCTTATAAGAGACTTCCTACTTATAGGTAGTAATAAAATTAATAAGCTTACTTATTATATTACTATTTAAAAGTATATTATAATAGTAGTTAAGCTGTTCTACTTTACTCTTCTTATTAGTAATAAAGGTGTCTTTACTAATATTAATAAAGAGGATAGTAACTTAGAGGAAATCCTTTAAGAGGAGTTTACTCTTTCTTTTAAGTTGCACTCCTAAAAGTTTAATACTAACTTCTAAGAGGAGTATATAAAGTCTAACTAAGATATAGATTATAAAGATAATAATACTTAGAGTGATAGTAGTTTTAATAACTCTTATAGTAAAGGTTTACTATTTACTACTAAAAGTAGAAAAGGTACTAGCTATTCCTATAGATTATACTTAGCTTTATATTTATAGTAACTAAAGATAGGTAGAGCTAGTAATATAAGCACTAATAAGGCTAACACCTCTAGAAATAAGAAGGCTGATATTATTAGCACTAAGAAGTTAAGATTTATAGCTAGCACTTAAACCTTCCCCTCTATTATTAACTTAGTTAATATTATAGAGCTACTTATACTATTAAGTATCTTTATTAAGTAACCTAAAGATTATTATAATAATACCTCTATTAATAAAGATAATATTCCTATTATGCTTACTTATTTCTTACTATATAGTAAGTTTATAATATAAGTAGTTAGCCTTACTTAAGAGTACTAAATTATACTTAATATTATATCTATTATTATTTAGCTTGAGGATATTATTCTAAATGCTTATTTTATTAATATAGGTATAGTTTAGGTTTAAAATAAAGTGCTTTAGTTGATATATATCCTAGTTAGCTAACAACTTAGCACTTTTAGGGGATTATACTTTAGCAGTATAGCTTAGTTATAAGGGGTAATAAGTAGTATATAGGAATAGACTACTAATTAGGTAGGCGTTTAGGGATATAGGTTTAAACTTAATTTAATAAATCGTTAATACCTAATCTGAGGTATATTAATAGATAGTATTAAAATAGAGGCTAGGTAGGTATTAACTTAGGTATACTACTATCTAATATAATAAAAGAGGCTAAGAAGCTATTTAAGATTTATAAAATACTAATAGATAAAACTTAATAGTATATATAAAACGCTAGTTAGTAAGAACTTCTATTAGTAAATAAGTTAAATAGATAGGTTATATAGTCTCTCTTAATTTTATAGTGTGTCTTTTATCTAAGCTTAGTAATAATACCCCTAAAGAAATTAAATTCTAAGTAAGTAATATTAATTTTATAGTAGAAATTATAGGTTCTTTGCTTTTAGCTTTTGCTTCTGAGGTATAAATATATAAGGACTAATAGAGCTTATAAATACTATCCCTTAGGTTTAATAACTATTACTACTCTTACTTATAATCAGTAGGACTATATTTATCTTTTAGTACTACTTAGTCTAAACAGCTTAATTTAGGTTATTTTAAAATGCTATAGCCCTAGCTTATATAGGTCTTAAGTAGGCTAACCTAACCTTATGAATCCTATATATAGGGACTTTAGGAAGATAAATAGTTCTATTTTAGCTATAACTTTATCTAGGTAAATATAATAGACTTTCTCTTAGGTAGTCTTCAGTAGGTAATATAGAGGAATACTATAGTTTAATTAGGATACTAGGGGCATTATTATGTGGGGTAGGTTAGTTAAATAACTAAAGTAGTTCACCCTCTCTCTAAGAGGATAAATATATAGAGAATAATAAGGCTTATAAATACTATTAGGATTAGTAACTATAATTACTTATTAGCAATCAGTAAGATTATATTTATTTTTTACTACTATTAGGTCTAAATAGCTTATTGCTTTGCTTCTATTTATTAAGAGAGGGAAATATTCCTATATTATTATAGCTATAGTTATGCTCTATAGATTACTTATAATGTATTTATATATAGCTAACTAGAGGTATATATATTACTTCTATAATTAGGTAAGGTTTACCTTAATATAATCTATAAGGTTTGCCTACTATCTCTTATCTATTATAGTGTAATTTTAAATAATAGAATATAGAGTAATACTATAGTTTAGCTAGCTTTATATAAGTATAGAGTAGCTTAGTTAAAGACTTTAGGTTTATTATCCTCTCTCTAAGTAGAGGAATATATAGAGAATAATAGAGCTTATAAACACTATTAAGATTAGTAACTATAATTACTCACTAGTAATTAGTAAGACTATATTTATCTTTTACTACTATTAAGTCTAAACAGCTTATTACTTTATTTCTATTTATTAAGAGAGGGAAATATTCCTATATTCTTATAGCTATAGTTATGCTCTATAAATTACTTATAATATATTTATATATAGCTAACTAAAGGTATATATACTACTTCTATAATTAGGTAAGGTTTACCTTAATATAATCTATAAGGTTTGCCTGCTATCTCCTATCTATTATAGTGTAATTTTAAATAATAGAATATAGAGTAATACTATAGTTTAGCTAGCTTTATATAAATATAAAGTAGCTTAGTTAAAAACTTTAGGTTTATTATCCTCTCTCTAAGTAGAGGAATATATAGAGAATAAGGGGGCTTATAAATACTACTTAGATATAACTTACACTTTTACTTTTTACTACTAATAAGTAATAGGAATACTTATTACCTAACACTTACCTCTGCTAACTACTGATCACTAGTAATATTAGGTTTAGAAATATAGGGGATATTACTATCTTATTACTTAAATAGGCTAGTTTTAGTCCTAATAGAGCAGTTTTATTCTTAAGCTAACTAGTAACCTAAGACCTATTAAGGGTAACTTAATAGCAATAAAGAATACTAATTATACCTATAGATATTTTATATCTAAACTAAGCGCTATATATCCTTCTTATCTACTTAATATATTTAATTAATCATAAGGTTTATTAGCTTCTCTATCTCTATTTATTTATTCGCTATAGCTTAAGCTATATTATCGTTTTATATTTATTATTAATACCTAGAGGCTATAGATTGTATTAGCACCCTATTAGGGTCTATAACTAGGAAGGTTTAACTTATTCAGCTTACATTATAGGATATTATATATAGGGTTCCCTGAGGAAAATACTATATATAATAATAGGATAAGAGTATAAAATAATAGTGAGGATATAAGATAATAATAAGAAAACTGCATAGTAAAGAATAACTATAGGAATTTTACACCTATAGACCTTTACTAAGTAATAGTGATTAGTGATTAGTAAGTAATTATAGCTGAGAAATAGAAAAGGTATAGATTAAGTGAATATATATCGTAAAATATAGATAATTAATAAGGATAGCTATTATTCTAGAGATTAAACGTTATTAGAAAGTTAGTTCTTAATAAGCTATATTTATGAATAATTACCTATAAATAATATAAGATTAATACTACTCCTAACTATTCTATTAGTTAACCTATTAGTAATAATAGAGCTCTTTACGCCACCCCCTCTATCTATAGCTTAGCTTATACTACCCTTACTATTATAGCTATCTAATAGGTAATACCTCTATTACTCTTTTTATAACTATTACTTATTATTATTAGCTATAAAATAATATTAGGACTATGCTTTAATGTTTATTCTTAGTCTCTTATTTATTCTAATAGTGTGATAGCTATAATCCTATCTATATAGGAAAATAATTTATTAGATAACGAATAGTAATTAGGGGTTTAAGATTTATAAATAGCCCTTAAGTTAAGTATATTTATAAATCTTAAATAGCTATATTAAGTTATATAGCTATAGTAAAACATACGTAATATTTTTTTATAATATATTTAATATTTCTATATAGAGTAATTTTAATATATATACCTTAGGTAGCAGTATTAAAAAGGTTAGCATCTCTAAACTAATATCTATACAACTTAGTAATTCCCCCCCTACTGTAAACCTTCTTATTATAGCCTATAGATTATACTTCCTCTAAATCCTTTTTATTTCTATATATCCTTACCTTTTCCCTTATTTCCCTTCTTGCTTACCTTCTTAGGAGTCTTTTTTGCTAACTTCCCTTAGGTTTTAGGTGTTACTCCTTTAGTAAAGTTCTTACGGTTTATACTGCTAGGGCTTGCTAAGAGAGTATCCCTTTTATAAGGATACCTCTTATCTTTTATAATATTAATATCTAGGTTAATAGCAGTAAAGTGATAAAGTTATAGACTGTCTTATAGTAGCTAGTAGGAATCCCTACTGATCTATTCCTTAGTTAAAAGCCCTTCTTACTAACTTAACGTAATATTATTAATTATATTACTTATAATGAGGTTAGCGTTATCTAAGTATTTTATTACATACTAGGTGAGGTGTGAGAAGAAGTGACCTTCCTAGTAGATTTTTAGGTTAGTTATAAACTCCTATCCCACGAAATAATAGGGATAGTATAAGTAATCCGCCCTAATTATTATCTTTGCTAGCTCTTAAGCATAGATAGTCTATAGTTTACTTATGATTTTTAGGTTAATTTCTCTCTTAGCCTCTAGATTACTAATAGCTTTTATTAAGTTCTTTATCTCTATAAATATATCAAAAGTATCTTATACTTAGAGAATTTGCTAATATACTATCTAAGTTTAACTAAGTTACTAGAGTCTCCTAAATGCTTAGGTTAGCGTTATATAGTTAGGACTATTTTTAATAATAAAGCTATAGTAGTAGTAGTTATAATAGTTTATATTAAATACGCTTAGGAAGAGTAATATTATTATAATATTTATATTACTTTTAAGATTATTAAAATCTTAGATAGTATAATCTCTCTCAGTTTAATTTATTAAAGATTATAATATGAGAAGCTTCAGCTAAGAGATACTTAGTAACATATATACTAAGCTATTATATTTATTAGCTTTAAGATTTATAAAACTTAGATAGATAGGGTTAGAGGGTAGGGCTGTTTGAGATTTATAAATAGCTTATTTAAATCTAATTTATAAATCTTAAATAGTAGTGTTAGGGAGAAGTACTTATAGATTAGTTAGAGGGTTATTAATATATATTAAGAGTTGCTTATTTTACTGCTTAAGCTTTAGGGCTTAGTTGAGAGCATATATAAGTTTAGGGGTATACTAAATAATATACTATTATGCGCTAATAAGGTTAGGAGGGCACCTAATAGAGTTATTAATATAAGTAAAGTAGTAGTACTAATTAAAGCTATTAGATATATCTATCTTAAAAACTTAGTTAACCTCTTCTATACTAGTGAGAGATATTACTTAGCGATTAGCTCTTTACGCTTTTAGCTATATAACTCTTTTCTTAGTACTAGCTATATATTCCTAGTTAAGCTTTTAGGGTAACTCCTTTCTATCTATTATATCTTTCTCTTTTTAGACTAAAGCTGCAGCAGTCTTAGTAAAGTCTATAGAACTTAGGTTCCTAGCAGCTTACTAAGCAATATAGTTAATAATTACCTAGCCTATTTAACAGTTTAAATTATAAAGCCTTACTAATCTAGCGTTAGTTCCTATAAGTAAAGCGTTCTAAATAGTAGTATAATTAAAGTAGGGAGCTTTTAGGTTATCTTTATAGCTGCTTCTATTCTAATATAATATTTAGTTATCACTAGGGATAAGGAGGTTTTTTCCCTAATAAGAGACTTCTCTATATATCTCTAGCTTCTTCTTTAGGTTAACTTTAAGCTTAACTATCTTAACTTTAATAGTAGGTATATCCTTACCTAGATAGGTTTTAGTTCTATCTAATAGAATAACCTTAGTTAGTATGCTATAACTAATTTAGATTTCTTTTAAGATCTATAGAATAGCAACTAATATAAAGACTATATTTTATCCTAATACTATTCTAAAGGCTTTAAAGTTATAAAGGTTAAGTAGATATATAAGCTTACCTACCTTTATTATAGTTTTATAAGTCCTCTGCTTATTATGCTCTTTAGTAGTAAGCTCTTCTTATTTATCTAACTGAAGCATTCTAGAGCGCTCTTCTTCTATTAGTCCTATAAGAGTTTTAAAAGCAAACTTTAGCCTAGTAAGCTCTTTATAATCTCTAGCTTAAAAAGTATTAATATACTCCTTCTTATATACTATTAGGATTTAATTACCTCTTATACTGCTAAGCTTCATAAGGTATAATAGAAAACCCTACTTCTAGAAGAGTTCTAAGTAGCCTTAGAGATCTTTTATACTACTTAGAAATAGAGTAGCTATACTGCTAATCTTTTACTAGAAGTTTATCCTAGTTATATTACTATAAAACTTAGTTAGTAGATTATAACTAAAGGTGTAGATCTTATCTCTAATAAGTATAGTATTTTAGTTAATAGTTATTAGCCCCTTAATAATATCTTTAGTATGCGTTATAACTTACTTAAGGTTAGTCTTATCCTCATTTAGGTCTTCTTTTTCTCTATTATCTTATTTGCTAATATCTTCTAAGTTTATAATCTTACTTTTAGTGTTATACTTATAGACTTTTACTACTTTATAGAGGTAGATATAGAGTGTTATAGGTGTTATAATAATAAGATTAAGTAATATCTCTAGGTTTTTCTCCTCTTCTTTTTACTTCTTCTAGAGCATTAGGTATCTAGTAGCATTATAGATAGTTTATTACTTTTAGTTAGGGGGTATATTACTTTATAACTAATAGAGGATATAAATATAGACCTTATTGCTAAAGTTCTTAAAGATAGCGTTAAAGCTTTAATCTAATATTATAGCTAGGTATATTTAGTAAGAAGGCCTAAAGATATAATCTTACTAATTTTTAAGATCTTTAGTAGCTAATTCTATAATTCTTATTATAGCTTAAAACTAAGTAGTAATAAGCGTGAGAGTTTTACTTATCCTATATTTATTTATAACTATTACATACTAAATAGTATAATTAATTAGCTAGGAAATAATTTAGTTAATATCTATATAGCTAAGTTAGTAATATATAATATTACCTTTAAGACTTATAAATATTTTTATAATAAGAGATAGGATATATTTAAGATTTATAAATTCTAACTAACTTAGTAATACTAATAGGAGGTAGATAGGCTTTTAAGATTTATAAATAGACCTATAGGCTATAAGCTATAATTTATAAATCTTAAAGGGGACTATATATAAGGAGAATAACTACTTATTAATAATTTAATAGGGATAGAGCTTAATACTCTTTTTAATAAGGTAGATAAAGAAATTATCTTATATATTGCTTTTAATAATAGGATAGCATTTAATAATTACCTCTAAGTCTTAATTATTAAGAATAGTTAACCTTTAGAGTTTATATATAGCTATACCTTCTTACTACTGCTCTACCTCTACTATAGCAAAGTATTCCTTAAACGCTAGAGATCTAGCTATAGTAGGATAGTGCATATCACCTATCTATTTACTAAGTTTTTTAGCTACCTCTTCTATTAGCTTATTTACTTATTAATATATTAATAAGCTTTTACCTTTATCTTAAGATATATAGCCTATAAGAGCAAAGTATACTTCTATAGTGCTGAGGAAGGATATTATAAGCTTATTAATATATATAAAGGCTTATTAGATTAATAGGTCCTTAGTCTACTTAAGCTTACTTTATAATATCTTAGTATAAAGTATTACTACTACTTCTTTAGCTTTTATATAACTCTTTAATAACTAGTTAAACACCTTATATATATACTTTTTATTAATAATATTATAGATTATCTTGCTATCTTTAACTTAATCTATAGTGTTATATAAGCTTTTATATACTGTAGCTATATCTAAGTAGCTTTAAAAGTTAAGAGAGGTGAGGAATTATATATATTTCTCTTCCTCTATAAACCTATAAGCCTCTTCTAATACTAAGTTCTCTATATTAAAGTAATATATCTATAGATATCTATTAAGAATATTAGCTAGCTCTTATAACTTAAAGACTTTATACTATATAAGTAACTCCTCTACTTTATCTCCCTCTACTTTAGCTATTATATTATAGTATCTAGCCTAGCTTTATTAATCCTTTAGGTTTAAAACTATCTATATTTTAAAAGGTTGCTTTTAGCGATAAAAGATATTATTAATAGTTATATAAGCTTAATATTAGTTTTTAAGATAATAACTTTAGATAAATTTAGTATAAGCTTTTAAAGCGTTAGGTATATCTTTATGCATTTAGTAGATATTTAAGAAGTAGACTAAGAAGCTAAAATAGGTAAGTATAAATATTACTTCCTAGTTAACTTTATTTAATATTACCTACTCTAACTAATCTACTAGATAAATACTATTATTTTTATTAATAGCTACTAAGGGATAGTTTTAGTTAAATTGCAATTATAAGTGCCTTCTAATAAGAGTTTTAAGACTTTAGATATATATAAACACCTTATTAAGAATAAGTCTCCTTAAAGTATTAGCCTTTTCTTCTATATTTATATTATTAATATTTTTACTCTTCTATCCTTTCTTTAGCTTTATTTTAGTTTTTATCCTATTAAACTTTACCTAACTAAACTTCTAGAGCTATACTTATATAAAGTTTTTAAAGATAAATAGTATTAAAGGCTAAAGTTAGAATAATTTTATAGATATATTAAGGGTATTTAAGATTTATAAATAGGAAAAAGGTAAAGCTATTTAAGATTTATAAATTTAATTAAATACTATTTATAAATCTTAAATTACTATTTAAATAGTTATATACTATCCTAATTAATAAATATCTAAGTAACTAAAATGCTTAGAAGGCTAAAGTATAGCTATAAAAACTCTAATCCTAACCTAATAAGATTAAAAGATATTACTAAGACCTTAATTACTTTAGGTGCTTCGCTAAAAGGAGTTTTTACCTTAAGGTTAGATATATTTTTCTAAAGAATTAATATTTTATCTCTTAGTAAGCTATATAATATATATATTATAAGAGGAATAGTTAGATTAGAGTAAGGTTAAAAGTATTTTCTTAAGTTTAGAAATATAATTAGCTTTACTAGAAACTAGTTATCCTCTAATATTTCGTTTAAGTTAAAGATCTTAGCTTCTTCTGCTAATATATTAGATATATTAGGTATATATAGCTTCTTAAACTTAAGGATAGGCTAGCATTAAGGCAGGAAGAGTTTTCTTATAATATATAGATAGTTATATATAATCTTAGAGAAAGCTTAGTTATAAATAAAGCTAATAGTAATATCTTCCTTAAAGGGATTATTTAAGTTTATAGCAGAGAGGATCTTATTATTACTTATAAGAGGAGTATTAAGGATATTTAGTTTAGATAATTTATCTTAATCCTCTTTATCATCCTTAACTACTTTCTATTTCTTTAAAGTTTAAGCAGATTATGCTTTAGCTATCTACTTACGCTTAAGTGCAGCTAGAGGCTTTTTATATTTAGATATAAGCTTAGTCTTAAGATATTCTAAATTAGTTACTAAGTAGGGCTTAGCTTTTACGTAAGAGCATATTATTTATAGAGTAATTTTATTATTATTAATATCCTATCCTATATTAGGTTTCTTTCCCTTAGCTATAATCACTTAGAAATAATAGTTAATATTTATTATTAATAGAACTAATTTTTAAGATTTATAAATTAGGGATTAATAAGGTCTTAGCTAAAAGCTACTTTAAGATTTATAAACTTAAGGCTAATAAGATTTATAAATCTTAAAGTAGCTAAACCTCTTATAATTAAAGATTTACTTAAAGAGCTATTTAAAATTTATAAATAGGCTAAAGTCTATAGACTTTTATAAATCTTAAGTAGGGACTTCTAGGGTAGATAGGATATAAGTAGAGTTAAGATTTATAAATTATTATAAGAAGTTATATTTATTTTAATTAAGGTAGGTTATAAACTAGTATTTAAGAGGATTTAGAGGTGTAGCGATATATTAATTAATATGTAGTTAGGTCTAAGTGTATTACGATTTCTAAATTGCTATATAGATAGGTTAAAGCGTAGGGATTTAAAAATCTCCTCATAAGTAGGTTAGGGGGGCGTAGGGATTTATAAATCTATATATAGAGGTACTTATATAAAAGTAGGTTTTATTATAGGTTATATAACTTTAGATTTAAAGTAGTATAAAGGTATTATTTTATAGTTATAAATATAGCCTATACCTTATAGGTATACTATCCTAAATAAGTTAGTTAGTAAGGCCTAACTAGTTACTATATAACCTAACGCCTGCTTAGTTAGTTTGTAAATCTTAAATAGCTTACTTTTACCTACTTAGATATACTATTTCAATATTATAAGGTATATTATATTAAATAGTATTATGCTAATAGCTATACTAATAGTTATATTAATAACTTCAGGTTAATAGTGTTAGTTAATAGCTTTAGTTAATAGCGTTAGGTTAATAGCGTTAAGTTAATAGTGTTAGTTATTAAAGGATTATAGGTAAATATTATTTAGGGCTAAGTTTTTAGAAATCTTAGGTTATTTTTAGCTGTAAACAGAAGATTTATATAAATTACTACCTTTATAGTTAAGGATAAATATTAAGACCTATCTACCTTATTACTAACTTTAAGAGGATTAAATCTAAGCGTTAACTAGCTAGGGGGGTTATAATATATTATAAGCAGGTAGGTAATTTAGCCTCCTTATAGAGAGCTTAATAGATATAATAGCATTATTACCTACTAAGGGAACTAGGTAGCTATAGTATTATTAGGGGTTAAATAGTGAGGGTTAGCTATCTTAAGGATTAAGATATTACTTAGAATAGAATATTTAGTTATTAATATTTATATTTTAATTAATATATTTTCTAAAGTAATAATATTTACCTCTAAGAATATTAAGAGAATTATATTTAACCTATAGGATGCCCTTAATATTACTATTACTAACGTTAAGAGCCTTACCTCTTAGGTAGTAATTTAATATACTTAATGCGCTATACTTTACTATTACTTTAATAGATAGGAAATATATTATATTAATATATTTCTATTATTAGTATAAGTTTAAGAAGCTTATAACTTCCTCTTTAATAAGGATAACGCAGCTTAGTTATTCTAAGTGTAATACTTATGCTATACCTTTCTATTTTATTTTGAGCTGGAACGTAGTAATCTTAAGGTCTTTAATTTAGCTATATACCTTAATACTAGGAGGATAACTAAATAAGGTAATACTGCTTTAGTAAGTGTTGCTATTAGCTATAAGCTTAACTTAGATAACTAATACCTCCCCTCTAGGTTATTTTAAAACTTAGTAGATATTAACTCTTATTAGTAACTTAGTAGATCTTCTTAAAATCCTATTAAGATTCCTAATTAAAATAATATAATAAATATTATTAATAACCTTAAGGCTGTTATTATAATTAATAATAATAATAAACTAGTAGATTAAGTTATAAACGCCTTAAGTAATACTAAGGCTTTTATTAGGTAGCTTATGTACCTCTTGCATATCCTTAAGTTAGAGAGGCTTATTATTCTTAAGAGCTTTATGTAAGTAGGGCACTTTATTAAGAAGGTAAAGAATATTTTAAGTGATAATTAGGGTGTGCTTTTATAGCACTACTAGTCTAAAGTGAATATTAAATTTAATAAGATCAAACTAAATAAGAAGTTTGCTTAGTGTAAAAGTAATAATAACCTATATTATGAGGTCTTATAACTTATTAGCTTTAGAGATAAGAATTTAAAGCCTATTAGTTAAGTTTAAGATTGAGGCCCTTTTCTATAGAAGTGATAATAAACTAAGTAGTAAGGTCTAAAAAAAATATAAAATAGGCTTAGTTATAGTTATTCTTATTATTTACTATCTATTAAATTATCTTTACATAAAGATAGAATTATATTAGTTATATTACCCTACTTATAAGTAGCTATAAACTAATATTAAGGTATAGCACTAATATTATTATATAGCTAATAGTAATAGATATTAATCTTTAAAGGAGCGATTAAGTATAGCTAGCCTATAATATAGCTATAATAGTAGGGGTGGTATAAGCTAAGCTATAGATAGAGAGGGTAGTATATAGAGGTCTACTACTTCTAATAAGTTAACTAATAGAATAGCTAAGAGTGGCGTTAATATTATATTATTACTTGCTTACTGCTTTTCAGTATTAGTTAGTCTAAGTCTATATATATTAAGATTCTAGTAGTTATTCTTTACTATGCAGTTTTCTTACTATTATCTTATACTCTTATCCTATTATTATTTATAGCCTCATTTTTAGAAAACCTTATATAAAACACTATACGATATAAACTAAGCATATTAAGCCTTCCTAGCCTTCCTAGTTATAAGACCTAAGGAGGTATTAGGCTGTAATAAGCATTTTACTATATAGCATATAAAATAGGCTAAACTATGCTAAATTAAATTATAAGAAACTAATAATTAACTGCGCATACTTAGCGAAATTAGTTAAGCGTACTTAGCCTTATCACCCTCAGATGCACACACTTAGCTTTATTACTCTTAGGTGCTATATGCTATATAATCTCCTACTTAGATATTAGCTTACTAATATCTTAACTGCTATTAATTATTATAATCCTAGTAGTATTTAAACGTATAACTATATAATAGAGATATAAAGTGTATATCTAATACCTCTATAGTAGTTAATATATTTATAGATATATTACTAACCTAGCTAATACCTATACTATAGGGTAAGTTAAAAAGGATTTTAGTTAAGCTCTTAAGAGGTGATATATTACTAAGGACCTAATAAGCAATATATTTATTACTGAGGAATAAAAGAGGAGACTTATAGTATAGCTTTATATAGTATTAATTATCTATATCATATTAATATTAATCTTTTAACTTTTCCTATATAGTAATATTTATTTACCTACTGCTTTTTAGCGTTAGCTAGTCTAAATCTATTAGTATTAAGATTCTAACAGTCGTTTTTTACTATATAGTTTTCTTACTATCATCCTATACTCTTATCCTATTATTATTTATAGCCTTATCTTTAAGGAACTATATATATAACACTATACAATATAAACTAAATAAGTTAAACCTTCTTAGTTATAGAACCTATAAGGCGTTACGCTATAATAGGTATTTTCCTATATAGTATATAAAACATACTAAACTAGGCTTCTAAGCGTTAAACTTAATGATTTAGATATTAGAAACCTCCTTTATAATATAGATTATAGCGATTTAGATAGCTTTTTTAAGGCTATTAGTTACAGAAAGGAATAAGCTTAGCTTTCAACTTTACTATCTTAAGTATTACTAGAGATAGTAGTAGAAGAAAACTATATTACTTCTATATCTTAATCTAGACTTAATTATATCTATAGGTTACCTACTATAAATCACCTAATATAACTTATATAGATAGTTAATACCACTAATAGTTATAAATTATACCTATCTGCTATTAGTTTGCTAGTAAATAGTATATAGCTATAGTTTATATATTATATATATCTTAAAGTGCTAAATAAGCCTCCTTAGCAGGTATTATAATCCTAATTAACAGCAAAATAGAGTGTTAATAAGGACCTCTAGCAGCACCTTATACTAGTTATTATATATATTATTATTTCTGCATACTATTAGTATTAAATAATAGATAACGCCTAAAGAAGTTATTATATAAGGGTAGATAAAATACTAAAGTTAATAGATTATCTTAATTAACAGCAAGGTAGAGCGTTAATAAGAACCTCTAGTAGCACCTTATGCTAGTTATTATATATATTATTATTTCTATATACTATTAGTATTAAATAATAGATAACACCTAGAGAAGTTATTATATAAGGGTAGATAAAATACTAAAGTTAATAGATTAAAGTTTATATAAACTATTCTTAAATAATATAAAATTAATAGAACTTCTAGCTAATCTATTAGTTAGAAGGCTTATAATAGTAGGTCTTACTATACTACCCCCTCTATCTATAGCTTAGCTTATACTACCTTTATTATAGTAATTATAAGATAAGCTGCTAATAGCTAATAAAGTAATATTTATTAATATACTTTTATAATAGCTATTATATTAAACACTCTATTCTTTTATTCTTACTATTAGTCTCTATAGTCTATTTTTATAGATATAATATAATTTAATATTAAATACCCTAATTAATACTATTTTAGTATTTATATAGATTAAAGCTAATACTATATTTACTATTACTTATAAGTTTTAAATAAATTAATTATTATAGAGAGAAATATTAAGTTTCATTATACTTTAAGATTTATAAATAAGATTTAAGATAGTTATATTTATAAATCTTAAAGCTATATAGTATTATAAAGTTCTATATATAAATATAAATTTTATAATACTTATAGTAGTTCTAAACTAAATTATCTCCTATAAAGCTAAATATAAAGCTTCTAAGATATAGTTCTTAACTTCTGCTCTTAAGATATACCTCTACTAGCTATCTCTAAATAATCCTAACCTAACTAGGCTTTTCCTGAGATAACTACTGTAATATAGCTAAATCTCCTCTCTATTATCTTTCTTATCTATTGCCTTTTTAGCTCTATATTTTACAAACTTATTACTCTTCTTCTTTAGTATATCCTTAAGATAAAGACCCTACTTTCTTATATATTTTTAAAGTTAATACCTTTAAGGCTAGCTAGTAAAATATCTACTTTATATAGATAAGTCTTACCCCCTAATAGTTTAACTTTTTTATTTAATATAGTAAGATAATATAAAATAAGACTATCTTTTAGTTTTAGCGCCTTAAAGTATACTTAAGCTTAAACTAAAGGACCTCTATTCTATTAGCTTATAATATCTTATAGTTTTTCCCTATAGAGGCGTTTAGTATTTTTAAGGTATAATATAGCATACTAAGTAACTTTAGAAAAAAATTACCCCTTATTTTAGACCTAAGGATTAGTTATATAGTCCTAAGTAATAAACCTTTAGGGGTAGTAGCTATAGTTTATACTAATAGTTTGCTGTATAAGTTCCTAGGCGTAAATTATCTATAGCTTACCTTAGATATTAATAGGTATCTATACCTCTACCTCTAAAGTCCTAATAGACTTTATAAGATTCTAAGTCTTAAGGAATAGGTTAAATATATTATTAACCTATAAGATCTTCTAATAGACTTTTTCTTTTTAGCTAAGGCGCTATAAATAGCTAAAAGCTTATATTAAGGTAGCCTAATTAGAGCTATTCTTAATTATAAGTTTATAGTAGTAAGCCTTATAATAGTTTACTCTATATATACTAAAGAGGAGTAATATAATTATAATATTAACTTAGGCTTCTTTATTATTAAAATTATAGATTACTTAGTCTTATTTAGATTAGTTTATTAATAATCTTAAGACTTAAATATTAAGGTAGGGGATATTTATTAAGGTGTTAAAGATATTATTATACTTATTAGTATTAAGATTAAATAGTGAAAATAGGTATTTAAGATTTATAAAATAGGTCTCTACTAGTTTATAAATCTTAAATAAATACTACTTAAAAGGTTATATATATAGTATTATTATTAAGTTATTTATATAGATAAAGAGGTATTTATTTTCCTCTTTTAACTCTAAAGCCTATTTAAGTATATATATAAGTTTTAGCGCATACTAAAATATATACTATATAGCTCCTATAAGGTTAAGTAGGTAAGATATAAATAGATCTATTTAGGTTAAATAGTAATACTATATAACATTATATATTATATCCTTTATAAATATTTAGTTAACCTCTTTAACGCTAGCTAGCAATAAGGCTTACCTCTACTCCTTTTACGCTTTAGCTTTTTCCTCTTTTATTATATCCTTAATAGTTAGAGGTCTAAGCTTCTTTAGGGTTAAGGTATCCTTTCTTAAGGCTACCTCCTTCTCTTTAGCTTTAAGGGCTTCTACTATTTTATAGAGGTTAGTTAAGCCTAACGCAAAAGATATTTTCTAAGTAGCTTAGTTAAAGATTACTTAGTATATATAGTAGTTTATATTATATAGCTTAAATAACTATATATCTATCTTAAGAAGGGTAGTATTTCATATTACAGTCTAGTTAAGCTTAAGCTTCTTAAGATTATTATTCTACTTAATATTATTATATAAAGATTATTTATTACTAGTAATAAGTAGGTTTCTACTTTAATATATAATCTCTTAGTAAACTTAAGCTTTTATAGCTAAATTAATACCTAACTTTATAGTTTAAACTTTAATTAAAAATATATCTTAGCTAGAGTAGGTCTTTATATTATCTAGCAAGCTTAGCTTAGTGAGCATCTTATAGCTAATCTAAATCTACTTTAAGATTTAGGCAAAAGCCTTAGATATAAACTTAACGCTTTAGTTATAAGCTATCCTAAGCTATAGAAAGTTTATAAGATTAAGGAGGTATACTAGGTTTCCTACCTATATAGCAGTATTATATTCTCTCTTTACTACTAGCTCCTTATTTTTAGTTATTATCTCCTCTACTTAATAGATATTATAATCTATTTCTACTTCTAATAGGGCTATAAATATCTTAAACAAAATGCTTAAAGCTTTTAGTTTCTTATAGTTATAATTTTAGAAAGCATCTATATAGTCTTCTTAATAAGTAATAAACACTATACTCTCTAAGATATTATTTTATAATAAGATAGATAGGAATCCTATTTTCTAAAAAAAGGTGAGGTAACTATATAGATCCTTAGGTCTATTAGGGAAAGGTGTAGTAGTTAGGAGTAAGAACTTTTTAAATTATATTAAAATTATATTAATATAACCCTTAGTATTAATTATCTAGTAGATTAAATAAGCTTTATTACTAATTATAATATTATTAGCATTAAGAGTTAGGTTAGAGCAGATTATCTTTATATATATAGTCTTATAGTTTAGTCTATCCTTAAGATTATCTTCCTTATTAAGTAGGGTTCTAATCTCTTCTAAACTATCTATTTCACTATTAGCTTCAGCTTAGAGGAATTTTACAGCCCTCTTAAGGTAGCTATTAAGAGTATTAACTAATATAATAATGAGGGTTAATAGTATCTTAGGATTATATTCCTTAAACTTCTACTTCTTTTATAGCTTAGCAAACCTAATATAGCTTTTAATAGTGCATTTCTTATAGTTTATAGGTATATTATTCTCATCTTAATATAGTATATAAATATTAATCTTATTACTAAAGAATTTATTAATAGGATTAAAATTCTAATTAAAGGTAGCTATAGGATATATCTAATAGGATAGTTTAAACTAATAGTCTAAGAACTTTTTAAGGCTTACTAATACCTTAGCTATTATGTTGACTATAGCTTTATACTAAGCATAAATATTAGTTAACATCTTCTTAATACTATATTTATTAGCTATAATTCTACTATAGATAAGGTATCTTATTAGCTATCTTACAGCCTAATTAATATCTATAAAGGTTAGTAAGAATTTAAATTAAGTTTAAGATTTATAAATAATAAGATTATAGATAAAGGAAAGTATTTTAAGATTTATAAATCTATCTAAATCTTATTTATAAATCTCAAATAGGGTAATATTAGACTACTTACTAATAATCTAATAGGGATAAAACATAATACTATCTTTAAGTTTATATATCTAAAATTTATCTTAAGTATTACCTTTAATAAAGGAAACCTATTTATATATAGTAAGGATATCTTTATAGATTAAAATAGTTACTCTAAAGAGCTAGCACCCCTTAATATCGTTTTTATAGTCTTCTTCCTTAATTTTAGCTTTAATCTCACTCTATTATAATGATCCTAAAAGGATTTTAAGCTTAGTCTAAACCTCTAACGCTTATATATACTAAGTAACTTACTTATAAGTAATTATTATTTCGCCTTTATCCTAAGTAATATAACTAATAAGGGATAGCTAAGTATACTTCTTATTAAGCAAAATTCTTATAACTTAGTTAATCTGCATAAAAGAATAAGCTTTAGTATTACGCATAATAATCTTAATTTCTAAATTTATTATCTTAGCGTATAGTGAGGGCTTATATCTTTATCTATCTTATAGTAGTTTTTAAATCTATTTAAAAACCTAATATAATTACTTACTATTCATAATATTCCTAATACTTTTACCCTCCTTAAAGGTCTATAAAGTTCTATTAGTATAGAGGGTTTAGTATAACTAAAGAGTGTTATTAAAACTTTATTTTTTAAGCGATTATATAAAACGTTAGTAGATCTCCTCTTCTATAAACTCCTTATTAAGTCTTTTAATCTTAAGGTTATAGTTATTATAATTAGTGAGTATAGCGCTTAGCGCAGCGTTTTCTTCAGCCTTCTGCTACGTTTTAGTTATTTTAACCTCAGCCTACTTCTTATTAGTAAGCTTAAGAGTAAAATATTTAATCTAATTAATTTTTTTATCTACTATCTTTATTATCTACTTTAAGTATTTATCCCTTCCCTTATCTTTAGTTTTATAGTAATTAAAGAAATTCTTAATAGTAATAAAGGTTTAGTGCTAATCTTTAACTAAATAGCTTTAGATATAATACTCTATTAGCTTAGAGACACCTTTAATTATATAGCTATTATACTTATAGTAGATATCTAGAAAATAAACTAAGAAGGTGTAATATACTATAGTAAAGGTACCTTCTTATAAAACCTAGCTTTTAGGTGCTACTTAAATAGTTACTTAATCCTTAACTATACTATTATTATTTAGTCTAAAGTTAGGATAGTTATCTTTAGTAATCTGCTTCTATAAATAGTTCTTCTTAGTTAACTATAAGCCTTTAATAAACTTAAAAATAATATCTTAAGAGGGATACTTTATATTTATAAGCTTTACTAATAGATTAATAGAGGTAGTAATAATTAATTAGCTAGACTAGGTAAGTTAGACTAATATAAAATCTTATAAGATAAAGGTAACTAGAGTAGGTTAGCCTCTAATCTTAATAATATAAAGTAGTTTAAGATTTATAAATAAGAATTAGGTAACACTTTACTTTTAAGATTTATAAACTAAAATAATATCTAATTTATAAATCTTAAAGGTAAAGTAGTAGGTTACTTATTATCTTAATCTAAAAAAGTAAAAGTCTACTTTATAAGCTTAAAGCTAAGGTAGAAGGTTAGAAAGGTTACTTAGTAGGTATTAAGGTGTTTAGATTCTATTATTATATAAATTCTAATAGGTATATTCTAAAATAGTAGCTTCTTTTATCTACTCTAAAGCTCTTTATAAAACTTATCTATAAGTTTATCTCTCTCTTTACCTAACTATCTTATAGGGGGATATTTATACTTAGGTTAAAGTAGGTTAGCCTTTTATATAAAGAATTTCTAACTACTTAGGTATATAATAAGTTATCTAGATTTCTAATTATTATTAGTTATCTTAATACTATTAAATAGCTCTTTTTCGTTTAAAGTAATATTTAATATATCTAGCAAACTTTAGTTCTTAAAAAGTAGTAAAAGTTAATACTAAAGTAGGTATAAGCTAGATATAATATAGGCGTTATTACTATTAATAAGTAGGATAATATAGTTTTTAATAAAGATAAGCTAGTAAGGCTTATTAAATAAGTTATTATTATCTTCTTTAGAGATAAAGGTATTACCTCTAGGTATATCTATTATTATAGTATCCTTAATAATATCTCTAGAGTTAGTTTTATAGTCTTAAATAGGGTTCTTAAGATAGCGCTTCTTAGATTATGAATTTATATAGTTTAGGTCTATATAGTTAATAGGGGTAGTAGTCTAAGCTTAAGTATTATAGCTGTTATCTAACTTAAGAGCCTCTATATTTTATTAAGGCTTTTTTTATTTCTTATAGTTACTAGGTGTAATCTAAAGGTTTTACTTATAAGGGTAGTCTCTTAGATAAGAGTTTAATTAAGTGTTTATTATTATAGATTAGAATAGTTAGTTAGTTAGTAACCTAAAGGTTTTAATAGTTAGGAATAGTAAGATTAAGATTACTATTTAAGATTTATAAATAAAGCTAATTAAGTTTTATAAATCTTAAATAGAAGGTGTTATAGATAAATAATAATACTTATAGATAAATAATATAACTAAGGTATTAAGTGTGTTAATACCTATTTAAGATTTATAAAGTAAATATATCTAAGATAAATTATAATTTATAAATCTTAATAGGTAGATTTCTAAGCTATATAGAGATCCTTATTTACTAAAGCTTACTTTAAGATTTAGAAAGCATTACTAGCTAACTTATAGATCTTATAGGGAGGGCTACTTATAATATAAGGCTAAATAGGTTTTTAAAGAAAGTAGAAACTAAACTTACTAAGTAAGCTTTTTAAGATTTATAAATCATAAGGCTAAAAGATAATAGCTGCATATAGATTTATAAATCTATATACTAGTTTTATAAGATTTATAGGTAGTAACTATAGCTTATATAACATTTAGGTTTATTAGGTTTAGAGGTTTAGTTTTATAAACCTTTATATAGTTTATACATTATAGCGCTATCTTAAGTAGGTTAGTATAAAGGAAGCTAGTTAGTTATTATATAATCTATTACTACTTAGTTTATAAATCTTAAATAGTAAGTATATATAGCTAGTTTAGAGATTAGATATATTAATAATCGCTAAGTAGAAAAAAATATTATCTTTATATAGATTAACTATATAGGGTTAAAAGGATATTTTAGATAATAGTTAGTTTAGGTAATAGATAAATAATATAAGATTAGTAGTATTAGATTAGTAGTATTAAATTAATAGTAGTAGATTAATAGTAATAGATTAATAGTGATAGATTAATAGTAATAGATTAATAGTGATAGATTAATAGTAATAGATTAATAGTGTTAGATTAATAATATTAGATTAATAGTGTTAGTTTATTAATAATATTAGGTTGCTTAGGTCTAAGTTAGTTTATTTAATAACTAAAAGTATATATAACTGTTGCTTTTAGAATAGAGTAGCTAGTTTCACTAATAGGAATTTCTTCTTTTATAGTGCCTAAACTTATAATAGGAGTTTCTATTATAGTTTCTAATTCTACTTTTTTTTAAATAGAATTAGAGTGGAATTTTAAACTAGGCTGTATAGGTTTCCTATAGGAATATATCTACTTAGGTACTTTTAGTATAGTGCTATAGAATAAGATAATATAATTAGTTTATTTAGAACCTACTTAATAGTTAGGGAGGGGTGTTTAAGAGGGGCTGCTATGCTAGGCTAGCTAGTAAAGATCTAAACTTGCTTACTAGCAGCTTAGGATATATATAATTAAAGTAATTCTTCATATATAGGATATCTATATTATAAACTAAGACTTAAATTTACTATTAAAAATTTCTCTATATAGTATTTATAAGTAAATATAAGTTTTTATTATAATAGTATTAATATTTAGGAAACTATAAATATTTCTATTATTTTTATATTTAAGAATAAGAAAAAAGTTACTTTAAAAAATTATAAGTACTATAAAATTAAGTTTTTTATATTCTAAATAGTCCTATTTAACTTTAAGCTTATTAGAGACTATTTTAATAATCTTTATTCTTAAGATTACTCTACTTTACTCTTTATTAGACCTATTATACTTATATAGCAGTATAATTACTTAGGGCTGAGGAGTCTTATTAACTGCAGCTTAATATTAGTAATAGTTAGGAATAAAGTAGTCCTAATAGCATTCCTAGATATATATTAGTTAGTTTACTTAATATTAATATATATGAGGGTTTAAGAATTACCTTAGAAGTGCTAAATATATAGCTATTAGTGGGGGCTGCTTTAACTTACTTAGTAGCACTAATAGTAGGAAGTGCACTAGTCTTTTAGAGTGTGAACTAAGTATTAGCTATATTTATTTCTTTAGATATATTAGTAGTAGTCTTCTAGTAGTAAGCTATAAAGTGAAGAGGACTTTAGCGTTTAGTAGCTAAAGCCTTAAAGTGTTTAGTTATAATACTAAAAGAGGTTAGGTCTTAGTCCTAATAAGTAAATATATTAATAAGGCTTAATAAGTAATTACTATAGGTTTATATTATTCTTATTATATAGAATTTAATAGTTAATTATTAAGCGTTCTAATAGAGGCGTTTAGTTATAGCGTTATAGCTGTAAGTATTTATACTAAAATTAAGAGGTATAATAAGTATAATATTAGTTTTAATAGTATCCCTCTATCCTTAGTAATTATAATAAATCTTAAGATATAGTTAGCTAAGGAAATTACTAAATAGGAAGATATTAATATTAAAGCTATTACTGCAGTTTGCTTTTAAGTAGTATAGATAAGATAGCTTATAGCTATAAGCGCCCTTATACTTAATTATATAGGAGGCTATATTAATAGTGATAGTTTTAATAGGGAAATAGAACTAAAGAGTGAGGCGTTAAAGATTAGAAATAAATAACCTAGAGGATCTTAAGGTGTTAAGAAGTGAGATATATACTATTTATAATATTTAAAATATAAAATCTGCTACTAGTAAATATTATGATGCCTTCACTTAAGGCTATAGCCTCTTATTACTAATATATATAACATACTAGATTATATAAGCATTCTAGATATAGTAAGGAGATAGTATATACCTAACTGGGGATAGTATATAGGTAGGGGACCTAATAAGACCTAAGTAGAGATAGTAGTTAGGTTAGCAGGGGCCTAAGGTAGAAAGGCTTTTAGATTAGAAAAATAATAGTATAAAGGAAATTAATACCTAAGGTTAACTATAAGATATAATATATTCTATAGATAGATATTTAGTTTAAGTATTAATAGTAGTCTATATCTTTATAACTAAAGCTATATTAGCTTATTAGAGATATAATATTATTTATAGGTAGTATATATAATTAATATAGTCTTAGATTATTATTAATATTTAGATTACAATCTATATTATTAGTTTTTAAGTTTATCTCTATAGAATTATCTATTATACTACCCCTACTTAGAAGATAGTAGATATCTCACACTAAATAACTTACTTAAAATATATATAAAATATAGCTATTTGAGATTTATAAACTAAGTATCTACTTATTTACTATTTATAAATCTTAAATAGCCTATATAGTTAAGCCTATTTAGTACTATTATTCTCATAATTACTAGTTTCTATAGTAATTTACGCTATATATTCTTATAGACCTACACTACCTCTACTTAATATATAACTTCATCTTTAGAACACTAAATAAGAAAGCTATTTAAGATTTATAAATTAATATATAGCTACTTTATTAATTTATAAATCTTAAATAGCTTCTATTCCTTTTCCTACTTAATTCTATTTATAAATCTTAAACCTTTTTATTACTTTTTATATATAATATATACGCCTATATTTAGCGCTTTATTAGGCGTTATAACGTCTTAGTTAAATTAGAAATACTATTAGATATAGGGCTTTATAGTGAAGATAGCTATAATATATTATTACTACTATCTATTAGAAGACTTTCTACTTATTATTTTAGGTTTCACTTTATTTTAACAGATAGGAGAGTAGCCTTTAGTATAATAGGTTTAGTATGATAACTAGTAATTTAGACTACTATATTAAGTAGTAGAGAGCAGCAGAACTATTTATATACCTAATATATAGGGTTTTTACGAGGTTTTAGTATAGGCTTCTTATTAGTAGAGTTAGAACTATTACCTCTTAAACTCTTAGGCTTAGCAATTACTCCTTAGAGAACTTTATTAAGTTTATATAAGTAACTATTATCTAAATTAGTTAATATACTTATAATTTTATTAAATAAGGTATTTAGTTCTCTAATTATTTTACTTTAAATTATATAAACTATCTAAAGCTTAGGTGGTTAATTAGTATTAACTAGGGGGTATAGGCATCCTATTAGTGCTCTATAATTAATAGCCTAGCTATATATAAGAGTAGGGATAAAAATTCTTAGCAGTTAAGGGTTATCTAAAAGTATTAAGAGGAGGAGGGCTAGTCTAATAAACTTTAAGGGTTTAGTATTAAGAGTACTTTACTATATTAGGTGAAGTTTAGTCTCTATATATAAGTTAATATGTTTAGAGAGGGAATTACTTAATCTAAATATATAGGTAGTATCTTTAAGAAAAGTTAAATCTAGGTTATTCTAGACTTTATTAATCCTTATAATAATCTATTTAGGTATATAGATTATTAAGAACTATATTAGCTTTCTATAAAGATTCTAATATTTATACTACTTAGTTATATTAAATAATACTATTTCTAAAGGCTATAGAAAGATCTAATATATTAACAGAATAAGCCTCTTAAGCTAGGTTAGCTAAAAGTTTGCTATAGTAAGTCTAAAGTGCTTTTAGATAGCTTTATAAGCAGCTTTAGTAGCTACTTAGAATAGTTTTACATTCTACCCCTAGCATTTAGAAAGATAATTACCTTTCCTCCTCTATTTAAATAGATTATTAGTAAGCATAGATAAATTATTATAATAGGAATAATTACTAGATATAATATGCAGCTTTATATAGGAATTATTACTTGCCTTATTAATAAAGGAATAGTAGAGGGTATTAAAGTAGAATATTAGTAGTTAATTAATAGGGAAATCTTAGAGTATTCAGTCTATAACTTCTAAGCTTTACTTCTATTTTATAGTTTTATAGACTTTAGCTTATATATCCTATTAGAATTATTTAATAACTATATATTAGAGGTATTTAAATTATACCTCTAAATAAGTCTAAGATTCTAAAATATAGTATTAGAATACCTATCGTTTTACTTACTATAAGTAGATATATATATCTCTGAGGTCCTTAACAGCATACTACTATCTTTAATACTTACTAGTTAGTAATAAATTACTAATAACTAGCTTATTAGCAATATAGTTAGAAAAGCACTATAGTAATTAGTTAAATTTATTTAAAGCTTACTAGCTAAAACTATACTACTTAATATTATTTTAAAATCTAAAGCCTTCTTTCTCATACTTAGCTTCTTATTATTCTTAACTACTTTAGACTTTATGTTTAGCTATCTATATATTATACTAGAGGAGGGACTCCTTTTAAAATAAATTACTACTATAGGAAAATTAAAGGCCTTATAGAGCTATAGCTATAACTAGCGTTTCTAAAAGGCTGAACTTTATTATCACTTAGTTTTTAATATATTTAAAGAGGAAGTAATATTAATTAATTATTATATAAAGAAAATAACCTATATTAAGAGATAAGATATTATAGAATAATAAGCTTTGAGGGATTAATATTTTTAGATCTTATTAAGTTTAGTTATCTTAATTAATATTAGTAATGTAATAAAGGAGGGTAAGGGAAACTCTATCTTCAGCTTAGATACTAAATAATAGTAGTATAATAAGAAATAAGGATTTAGATAAATTGCGTTAGGAAATATTAATATAGACTTATAGTTTATTAAGCTAGTATGTGAGGATAAGTATTAATAACTAGGCGCTAATAGTATGCCTTTACTCTTCTCTCTACTTTAAGTAAAGTAGATCTAAAGCGAGGTATTTAAGTTAGTTATTTTTAAATAGGTATTATTTAGTAGAGTTAAAGGGAACTTTAATAAGGTTATAGAATTAGCTATAGATTAAGCTGTTTTAATATTCTTTACTTATAAGGTGAGTAAGAATAGTAATATTAACTATATTGTGAAATATAATAAATAGGTATTCTGTTTTTATTAGTAAAGTAGATAGTTATTTTTAAGTTTAGTGTTTAGTATTAGTGTTATTAAGAGTGCTGTTTTATATATTTAATAACTAAGGAGATATTAGTATAGGGGAGGAGTTAGTAGATAGTAGTAGTTAGTTATATATTTAGTGCTATTTAAGTTGCTTATACTAAAGCATATCTAAATAATATTTCCACTATAAAAGTATATTTAATTTAAATGTTAATAATATTTTTAAGGTTATTTGCTATTTAATATTAATAAATACAGCATCTTTATTAATATATATATTATTAATGCTTAAATTCTATTTTATATTCTAAAGATTAAATGCTTTAGGGAGAGTTAGTTATATAAAGGCAAGCTTTATGTTTTTATATACTATAAAAAGTTAGATACCTTAATATTCTAAAAACTGCTATGCTTATTTTTTAATTATATTCTAGAAGTCTGCTAAAATATCTACTTAGAGGTATTAAAAGTAGTTAAGTTTTTATTAGTCGCTAGATATATATAAGTTACTACTTTTATTACTATTTTAAGTTAAGTCTTAAATATACCCTTCTTAGGGAGCTTTAGATGTTATAGCTATAGCTTTATAGCTTTTTAGAAGATATTAAGCTATATTAGCTTAAGGTGTAGCATAATAAAGGCTTAAAATAATAACCTTATTATATTAGTATTCAAATTAGCTTTTTAAGAGATATATTTAAGCAGTAGAGGTAAGACTAACTGCTAGTTTATAGAAAGTAGGAAAGAATATCTAAATAAATATCTTATCTATACTACTAACTATACTAAAGTAGTAGTTAGAGATTATATAGAGTAGTTAAGAGTTAAACTTTAGGTTCTAGCTTAATAAACTATCTTTAATCTTTAGTATAAGTAGACTAAGATATATATCTAATATGTAGTTATTAAGAATATTAAGGGATAAGTACTACTTAATCCCCTGCTTAGTAATAATAAGAGATTTAAGAAAGCTATAAAAGCTATTAATATTATATAATAGTTCTATATAGAAAGAATTAATAGAACTAATTCCTATATAGAACTTATTAAGATAAAGATAAGGCTTAAAGCTATTAGTAGCCTTTTTAAATACTATTTAACAGCTTAACTAGAGACTTTTTTAACTATTTCCTACTATAAATAGTTTGAGGAGGTATTTTTTAGTAGATAGCTTTAGAAGGTTTTTAGAAGTGTTAAATAGATATAGAAGTTAAAGTGTGTTACCTAGAAGTATATTACTTAAGTTAGTATGCCCCTTAAGATAGGAGGAAATCTTATTTAGAGAGCTATATATAATAATATTCCTCTCTATATAGGAAGATTTAGTTAGGAGTTACTAATTATAGGTATAGCTTAGACTATTAGTGCTAGTATATATAGCTAGACTATATAAGGGGAAAGTCTGCTATTCTATAATAAGAAGATTAGTAATATTATTAGAGATTATAAGATTAATACTCCTTTTAGGATAGTCTACTTATAAAATAGCTACTAGCTTTAGGGTTAGTTAGTAGTCTTATAGTGTTTAGTATTAGATTATTTATATTAGTAAATAGGTTTATAGGGATTATTATATTATAATTAGTTTACTATTAAGAATTAATAAGATTAATGCTATCTAATAAGCTTAAGCAGTCTCCTTAGCACTTAGAAGTAGGTTTATAGGGTATAGAGCTGCTTAATTTAAGTTTTATTAAGTGTTATCTATAGTTAAATTTATATATAAGGAGATAAAAGCTTTAGCAGATTTAAGGATAAGTAGGCTATAAATAGTACTTAATATTTAAAGTATATATAGGATAAAGTTTTACTAATAGTTTATATAAAGCCCTACTTTAGTAAGTTCTAATCTAAGTAATAATAAGTTAAAGAAATAAATTAATATTATAATATTATCCTAGTAGCTTAATAGGATAGTATTAAAGACTAGGTACTTATATATAGACTAATTCCTAATTATAAAGACTTAATAGCTAATTAATCTAAGAAGATCACTTACTATAAATAGAGTAAAAAATAAGACTTAAGCGAGGATAATATGCTTAATTTCTACCCTAATAAGTGTAATTAGAGGAGCTTTATAACTTATACCTAATAGGTTAAGAGAGATAGTAATAGTCTTAAGACTGAGATATAAGTCTTTATTAGGAATTAATAGTATAATAAGGGCTAATCTATTAAGGATATTATTAGAGAAAAGGCATACTTACTTTTCAATCCTATAGTAGAGATTAAATAGAGCTAGCCTTATACTTATAGTACTAAGCCTAAAGATATAGGATAGCTAATTAATTATATAGGTAGTATAATATAAAGAGAAGGATTTAGTAAAAGCTTTAGTTATACTTACTATATAAAGCTAATAACTATTAATATTAGTTATACTAATTTCTAACTTTAAGGTTAAGGATATAGAGCTAATTATAATAGCTATAAGATTATTAACTTAATATATTAAGCTTTTAATATTTAATAAACTATAGTAATTAAGTAGATTACTTAAAGCTAGATAGAAGAAGAGTATTATTTAGTAGAGGGATAATCTTATAAATAGAGAACTATTTATTCTATTGCTTTTTTTCTTTAAATTTAGAGTTTTACTAAATATAGATAAAGATATACTCTTTAAGGGAGAAGATATAAAGCTAAATATTTATTTAGCTAAATAAAAGTTTAATATAATAAGAGATAGAGGTTTAATTAGTGCTTAGACTTAGTTAGGAATAAAAAGTAGTTAGTAAAGCTTAAGATTTAAGATATATATATTAAGTGATTTAATATAACTTTAAGAGGAGAATATAGATATAATAGTTAGTTATAGTAATTTCTAAGCTACTTACTCTTCTATTAGGAAGTATTTAAAATCAATTTAAAGCTTAGATTTAATTACTTTAGTAAGTTTATCTAAGTATTTACTATCTTATTTCTTCTCTTCTTTAGACTTTTAGTATATAAAGGAGAGGACTATATTAAGTAGAGTAAGAATATAAACCTCTTTTTTAAAAGCACCTTATTAGTTTTTATTAAGTAGGTTTATATTTAGTATATTAGATAAGTGCTATTATAGAGGTATTTAGATAAAGGATTATAGAACTACTTAGCTTTAAAGCTATATTAGGATGCCTTTAAATAAAACTAATAGCTATATTAGGATCTAAATATCTAGCAGAAAATAGAGCCTAATTATATTACTAGTTATTAATAATAGCTTTAAGATATATAGAAAGTATTAGATAAATATTATTAGAGGTATAACTATTAGTATAGGTTTATAAGTAGCTGCTTTATAGCTTACTAAAGCAGAAGTATAAATAGCTTTCTTTTAGGCTTAATACTTAGCCTATCTTTAGTAATAGTTAGCCTTTTATTCTTCTTTATTATAATACTTTAGCAGTTACCTATATTTTAGTTTATTTTTAATAAGCTCTATCTTAAGAGATTCAGATTATAGCTAGATAGATATCTAATAGAAAGGTTTATAAATATATAAGGGGGGTTAAAATTTCTAATACTAGAGGAAAGAGAGGAAAGTTTTAACTAATATCTAATTAGATATATCTATTTATTATATATTTAATAAGTTTAAATATATAGAGAATCTTATTAGTCTTAATCTATAGTTTATAGTTATTAAATAATAGTTTATAGTTAATAGTCTTTAATTTATACTTATCTAGGAAGTAATATATAAAGATAGGGGTTTAAGATTTATAAATTAGATAGCCTAAGTTTATAAATCTTAAAAAGCTATAAGAGAGATAAGATAATAAGAAGAATAAGAGGATAATAGGTAAAAAGTTAAGACTAAATAGTAATAGAAATAATATAACTATACCTTTTTAGGATTTCTATTACTTACTATAAAATAAGCTATAAAGTATAAAGTTATATAGTAATAGCGCTATATTATATATAGATTAGCGTAGTAAGTCCTAACTTAGTAATTAAGTGAGGTGATTCTTAGAGTATATAGGGATAGCTATACCTAATTAGGATTTCTATTACCTATACTAAACCCTCCTAAGTTTCTATTACGCACTAAGCCTATTTAAGGCTAAAGTATATCTAACTAGCAAATTATATTAATCTTTTATAAAATAATAGCAGTATATATAAAAAAACAGTAAGAGGTATTATTTTTTAAATATTTTAAAGTAATTTAATCTGATTTTTAACCTTAATATATATAATATTTTACCCTTAACCCTATACTTAGGTTTATTTTATAACTACTTTTATATATTTTACTATAGGAAATCTTAATAGCTTCTTTACTACTAGAAAATAATAACTTCTACCCTCTATCTATATAAACCTACTTAATTTTTAGTAAGGATTTTAACAGCTTCTACTTAAAGCTATTATTACTAGTATATTAGGTTAAACTAAAGGTAAAATTATAATATAAATATATAAAATCTAAGTATCTCTAAAACTTCTAAACGTAAGTTTTACCTTCTTTATAGCTTCACTATTAAAAGAGAAATCTTTAGATTACCTTACTAAAAACCTAGTTAAATAATCTTTTAGAGGTACTTAGAAATCTTTTAGAAGTATTTATTTTATAGTAAGGTAAAGCACTAAAACTTATAGTAAGCTATAAGTACTACTATTTAGAGGTACTTATTTTATAAAAAAGTAGGGCGCTAAAGCTTATAATAAGCATTAAGTACTACTATTTAGAAATACTTATTTTATAAGAGGTTTAAGTGCTAAAGCTTATAATAAGCTATAATAAGCACACCCTTTAGAAATACTTATTTTCTAATAATACCTTAAAAGCCCTACTTACTAAAAAATTACTAACTTTAAAAGTTATAAAAGTTAAATATATAATATAATAACCTATTTAATACTATTTAGCACTCTAATTAACTATATATAAATAATCTAATACTTATATAATAATTAATAGCTATAGAGAGGTTTAAAGTTAGAAAAACCTATCTATAGAAAGGTTAACTTAAAGGTAAAATTATAATATAAATATATAAAATTTAAGTATTTCTAAGGCATCTAAAAGTAGGTTTTATCTCTCTTATAGCTTAGCTATAAAGAGAGGAATCCTTAGATTATATTACTAAAAACCTACTTAAATAATCTTTTAAGAGTATTTAAAAATCCTTTAGAAGTACTTATTTTATAGAAAAGTTAAAACGCTAAAAATTATAGAAAGCTATAAGACCTACTATTTAGGAGTACTTATTCTATAGAAAGTTAAGATGCTAAAAGCTATAGAAAGCTATAAATATAACTATTTAGGAGTACTTATTTTAAAGTTTCTATTTTAAAGGTTTAACCTACTAAAAAGTTCTAAGCCTTTACTACTAAAGCAGTTAAATATATACTATAATAACTTATTTTAAACTATTTAGCACCTTAATTAACTATATATAGATAATTTAGTACTTATATAAGAATTAGCACTTATAGGGAGGCTTTAAGTTAGAAAACCTTATCTATAGAAAGGTTAACTTAGAGCGAGAATTATAGTATAAATCTATAAAATTTATACCTTTTTTAAGCTTCTAAATATAATATTTACCTTCTCTTTAGCTTTACTATAAATAGAGGAATCCTTAAATTACTTTACTAAAAACCTACTTAGATAATCTTTTAGAAATACTTATTCTATAGAGGGTTAAAATACTAAAAGTTATAAAAAGCTATAAGTACTACTATCTAAAAGTACTTATTCTATAAAAAGGCAGACTGCTAAAAGTTATAGTAAGCTATAAATACTACTATTTAGAGGTACTTATTCTATAGAAAAGTAAAGTACTAAAAGTTATAAAACGCTATAAATACTACTATTTAGAGGTACTTATTCTATAAAAAAGTAGTATACTAAAGCTTATAGTAAGCTATAAATACTACTATTTAGAGGTACTTATTCTATAGAAAAGTAGTATATTAAAGCTTATAGTAAGCTATAGTAAGTATACCCTTTAGAGGTACTTATTTTCTAGTATTACCTTAAGGGTTTAACCTACTAAGAGGTTTTAAGCTTTTACTACTAAAGTAGTTAAATATAAGCTATAATAATATATTTTAAACTATTTAACACCTTAATTAACTATATATAGATAATCTAGCCTAAATATAAGAATTAACGCCTATAGAGGAGCTTAAAATTAGAAAACCTTATCTATAAAAAAGTTAACTTAAAGTTAAAATTATAATATAAATCTATAAAATTTACGCTTTTTTTAAGCTTCTAAATATAGTTTTTACCTTCCTTATAGCTTTATTATAGAGAGAGGAATCCTTAAATTACCTTATTAAAAACCTAATAAGACTATCTTTTAGGGGTATTTAGGAATCCTTTAGGAGTACTTAGTAATAATTAGCCTAAATCTAAAGGTATATATATAGGCGCTACTAATAGAAATCCTAGAAAATATATAATAGGGGCGCTATAATAAAGCAGTTCTAATAAGCTAAGCTGCATACTAATATAGCATATTATTAATAAGATATCCCTAAATAAGTATTAGCATTTAGAAATACTTTAGCTAAACTTAGTTATTTTAAAGTTTTAAGGTTTTAGAAGTACTTTAGTATAAACTATAAAGTATATATATAGGCTCTACTAATAAAAATCCTAAAAAATATATAATAAGGGCGCTATAATAAAGTAGTTCTAATAAGCTAAGCTATATACTAATATAATATATTATTAGTAAGATATCCTTAATTTTACTTAAACTTAGCCTATAATAAGAGAGAGCTTAAGATATCCTTATATAGCCTACTAATAAGTATATAAAAGTAGCTTAAGCTACTAGCTTAATAACCTTAAATATACTGCAGCCCTTATTTCACACTAAGCTGTTTATATAGCTGTAACACCTTAGTTTAGCTATATGCAGCCCTTCCCTATATAAAAGTAGCTATAAATATATTTTTTTATTTTCCTATATAAATCTAATTTATTTAGGCTAGAAATCCTAAATAAAACCCTAATTAGTAAAGTTTATACTAAAAAAGTATTAATAAGCTTTTAAAAAAGATAAAGCTTCTAAAGAGCTACTTACTTATAAATACTTAACTATAATAAGAAAACTAATCTAATAAGTAATACTACTTTAGCAACTCTAGTTATATAGTATGATATAGTACTAAAAAAGTATTAAGGAGGTTTATAAAAGAGGTAGCTAAAGTTATTATTAACGCTTTAATATTACCTTTAGGGGAAATATCTACTTATAGCTTTAAAGTTATAAACTTCTTAGAGGCTAGGAAATAGCTTATTAAGAAAGGTATCTATTAAAACTTAGCTATCTTTAGCCCCTTAGTAGTTAATTAAACTTACTAAATACTTTAAGTAAAATACTATAAGTAATACTTATAGCTAATAAAGATTAAAGTTTAAGACCTAACTAAGGGGGTAGCAGCCTTAACACTAAAACCTTATAAATACTAAACCACTTAAATATTTCCTTCTATTTAATTATATATATATAAATATAAAAGTATATCTTATAAAAAGGTTATAATAAGCTAATAAGACATTTATTTAGAATATAAATCAACTTAAAATAAATAAAAACTAAGAAAACATATATAAAAAGCTTATTATAGCACCTATAGGTAAGATTAAAAATAGCTATAAGTTAGATTTCTAACCCCTTAAGGTAATATAGAAGCTTAATATTAAGAGATAATAAGTTCCTTAAGGTTACTAAAGTAGTAAAATTAATTTTATACTAATCTTTCTAATTTCTCTTATAATAAACTAACTATAAGAAGAGTAAGTATAGTATTACTACCTCCTCTCCTAATTAACTTAAGTAAAGCTAAAAAGTCTAAAACTAAAGAAATAAAAGATAAGAAGTTAAAAAATAAAGAGCTAAACCTTAACTAAGTCTAAAGTAATATAGCTTAATAAAGGTAAGTACTATAGTAATACCTTAACCCCCTCTTATTTTTAATAAGTATACTACTAATACTAAGTTAAAATATAATATTATTAATACCTTTTTATTAAGCTACTTAAGCTATAACTATAGTCTAATCTATAACTTATTAGACTAGCTTTAGTAAGAGGATAATCTCTTACTATATTATTAAGTAGCTATAATTAGTAGCTAAAAAGATAGATAACTACTTAATATACGCTCTATTTCCTAAAGAATAAACTTAAATAATACTAATACCTATTAAGCTAAAGACTTACCTTAAGGTAATAAAAAAAACTAAGCAGCTCTTATGCTATATATCCTTAATAAGTAAGCCTTTATAGAGAAGTAAGTTTTCTCTATAGTAAGTATACTATATAATACTAAGATATAAGAGAAAGCCTTTATAATATACTCCTTAAGGGTAGTTAACTATTAATAAGATATCTTAAGCTACCTCTATAGTAAAGCTTAGTATAAAGTAAATATTAACCTAAGTGTATATATATACTTCTACTACTTCTTATAGTTTATAGAAAAGTAGCTTAAAGTTAATATTACTATACTAAAAGACTAGCTACTCCCCCTTACTATAAAAGAGGATAATAAAGCCTAACTAATAAGGGATAAAACTAATAGCAGCTTTTAAGTTTTACTAGCCCTCCTTTACCTCTAGATCTTAAGAAGCTATAATAATAAATATAGCAGCTATTCTAACTAACACCTCAGTAAAAATATAAAAATAAAGAAAAGCTATAGCTATATTAAGATATTTCTTTAGCAGCTTAAGATAGAGGAGATAAACTACTAAAAGCTTATAAAGAAAACTAAAAAAAAACTAAAAAAAAACTAATAAACCTATAAATATAAAAAAAAAAAGGGGAAAAAAGAAGAAGAGGTAGAAATTCTTATATAAATAGCTTTAAGACTTAGTAATAAGGCGAGAGGAATAGAAGTTTAAGTATTATAGACTATACTAAGCCTAATTACTAATAAGTATATAGTAAATTTAATAAGCTAATACTCTATCTTATTCTTCTATATATATTAGCCTTCCTTACTACTTACTTTTATTCTAATTTAAAGTATAAATACCTAAATAAAGCTAAATAAGTTAATATAAGAAAGGTTAAAATTCTAGTAACTTACTAGCTAGCTACTACTTATTAGTTTAAATAAGGTAAGTAATAAAACACTAGTCTTAAGAGGCTATTTATAGCAGCTTAAGAACTTAGCTAATACTTAACTAAATTATTAACTTAATCCCCTTAACTTTAAAATAAGAAGTTAAAATAAAAATAAAATAGACTTCTCTCTTATTTATTTCCCTAAACCTTAGTAATTTATCTAGCTTCTAAATACTAAAAAGGAATAAGAAGCTTAAAATCTAACTAATAAGACTAGCTAAAGTTACTTAATAACTAGCTAACACTTTATAACTTTAAATATACACACTAAGCCTAGTAAAACTAATTAGAGGCTAGTAGTTACTATAAGCTCTATTAGCTACTTAACTAAGAGTAAATAAGCCTTAAGTACTACTACCTCTTAAAAAATTAGTATTTTAGCTAATACTACTAAGGCTTTTACTTCTAACTCTACCTCTCTTATAGAAATAAGAGAGGAGATAGCTTTAGGCTAGCTTATAAAGAGTAGCCTTTAGTATAGTATATAGCACTAACTTAATAGTAATAAAGCTTATAAAATACTAATAAAGACGTTTAATATAAAAATAAGCCTTCTATTTTATTTACTAAGTAACTTAAGCTTTAAGGAGTTAAAGTAGCCCCCTTAAGAGATACTATACTAAAATAAATATTATACTTAGAACTAACTATAAAGATAGGATAGTAATATTATAAGTAATAAAGCTAAAAAGATACTAAAAAGTAAGGTTTATAATAAGTAATATATCTTAATATAATATCTATAGCTTATAAGTAAATATTTACTAAATAAACTAGTAAGGTTTTAAAAAAAGTTAATCTATTAAGAGGTTATACTATTAAGATATAGTAAGTTAGAGCCTAACTAAAAAGTAGAAATTTAGCCTTCTCTTCTTACTACCTTAATAATAAAATACTAACTTTAGTTAAGCTTACCTCTATTTATTAGCTTAAGCTTTAAGAGCTTTATCTTAAGTATAAGAATACACTTAAACTAAGTATCTATAGACTACTTAGCCTCCTTTCTAAAAGTAGCTTTAAGGCACCTATAGCTAAAAAATAAGACGCCTAGCTAGAGGAGGTAGTAATATTTAAAGCCTAAAGCTTAATACCCCTATAGCTAAATCTAAGGAGTTAAAAAACACTACTAGTAAAAGCAACTTAATACTAAAGAGCTAGCTATATTTATATCCTATTATACTTAATAGAAATATTATTCCTACTAAGCAGTAAGTACTTAAGGCTAAGCTAATACTAATAAAAACTAAAGTTAGCTTAATATCCTACTTATCTCTATAAAAGCTATAGCTATAAGTTATAACTAAAAAGTTAAGTATAATTAATAAGCTTTTCTATTTAGTATAAAGTCTAAGAGAGACTGCTAACTTAAAAGTCTTAATAAGGTTTCCTTTTAAAGCTACTTAATAAAAATATTATAGCTATAAAGATAGAGGACTAAACAAGATTATAGCTAGCTAAAAGAACTATTAGTATTAGCAGCTATATTATAGCTTATAAGGTTACTATCTAAATACTAAAGCTAATAATAATAAAATACTATACTAACTAAAACTTCTTAATAACTTACTAAACTCTTAGTAAATAAGAACTATAGCTCTCTTAAAGATAAGATATATATACCTCTAAAGTAGTTAAAACCTAATCCTATAAGTAAAACCTAAACTATATAAGCTAATAAAACTTAAGATACTAAACTAACTAAGAAGATAAAGTATAGAATATAATATTATACTACTAAGGGGAGATAAAGAGAACTAAAAGAGATAGAAAAAAGAAGGGGTAAAAAATAAGCAGCCTTATTAATAAGAAGTAAAATAGGATAGGTATAAGCGTATATTATTATATATAGTTATACTACTATAACTACTATAACTAATACTCTATCTTATTTAGTATTAAATACTACTATTTACTTTACCTACTAATAATATAGTAAAGCTATAAAAAGTATTATCCTTAAGTATTACGCTAGCCTCAGCTAGTATTCCCTAAAGCTACTATAATAAAGTATAATATAATATCTATCCTTAGCACCTTTTAATTACTATAATAAGCACTACTAAGAGAAAATAGTATTAAGTAGCTATAGCTATAGTATCCTCTACACCTTAAAGTTATTAAGAAGTATCTAGCTACTACTCTTACTAATACTCTAACTAATAAAGAGGCTTAGCTATAGCATAAAATATTAAACTAATTTATTTTAATAATACTATACTTTTAAAACCACTCTAAACTTATCTTTTCTACTAAGTAAAGCTCCCTAACTAGCTTCTTACCTAACTTAAATAAGCTTTTATACTCCTAACCCCTAAGGAGGCTAGCTAATAAAGATCCTAAGTAGCTACCCCTATAACTTAAGCTAACTAGACTACTAATAAGCTACTACTTAGTAAGTAAGAAGTTAAAGTAAATAAAGTAATAGTCCCTCTTAAGGTTAAAAATAGCTTATAAAATAAGGTACTTTAGCTAAATATAATATTAATAGTATAGTAAGCTACTAAAGTAGGTTTATATAATCTAAATAAAGTAGAAAGACTTAAAAAGAAGTCCTTAGAGTATATTTCCTCCCCTCTACTAACTAACCTATCTTTATATATTCCTACTAAAAGTAAGCTTTAAAGCTATAATATATATAGCATAAGAGGGAAAGCTTAAATAATAAGCTAAAGGAGCTAAGCTAATAAAACTTCTTAAGTTATCTACTAGCTACTACTATAAAAATAAGCTATAAGTAGTAAACTAATAGTTTTAATAAGGTATACTTATTTTATACTTATTACTAAAGAGGTACTAATCTTATTAATAACTAAAGAGATAATCTACCTATTAGATATAGCAGGTAGAATAGCGCTAGCCTTAAGAGCTATATTAAATACTAAATAGAGGTAAGGATTATATAAAGATAAATACCTAATAACTAAAGTATTAGAGGTTAGCTTCCTAAACTAAATATAAGTAGATATAAAGTAAGAATTTAGTTTTATAAAGAGCAGCTAAGTATAAGTATATAAGTAAGTAGTAAGCTTAGTATTTATATTATACTTACCTATAAGCTTATAAATAAAAAGCTACTTATACCTAACTACTTAGTAAGGGGTTTAAGCTTACTAGAGGATATACCTCTAGCTTCTAAAATCTACTTTTATAGCCTAAAGAGCAGCTAGCTTTCTAAGTAATAGTTAGGTAGAACTACTTAAATAGGGCTTTAGAAGATTAATAAAGCTTAGAGGTTATATAATAGTATAGCTATTAGTAGCTAAAGTAGTAAAGTAGTAGTTCCTTAGCTTTATACTACTTTAACTCTATATTAATAGTTTAAAAGTTTAAAACTACCTATAAAGATAAAGTATAAATATAAGCCTTCTTAGAACTACTAAAGCTTTAGCTAGTAGGTATATATAAGTATATAAAGTAGTAAAGCTACTAGTTAAGACTATAGGAGTATAGAAGCTTATTATATATATAATATATAACTAAGGTATTTAGCTAAAGTAAGGCTAAGCCTTATAAGCCTTCCTCTTATACCTAAAGGTAGCTATTTAGGGCTACTAAAGCGTTTAAGTAGACCTAAGCTTATACTAAGTAGTATTCTTAAGCTTAGACCTACACCTCTAGCTCTAATAATACTTTTCCCTATATTAGAGAGAGAGGGGGGATAAAAAGACCTTACTAAAAGATAAATAAAGTTATACTACTCTCTACTCTTATTTCTCTTCTAAAAAATAAATTAATCTTAAAAATATCTTACTTTATATATAATATAAAACTCTTAAAAACTCTCTTAACCTTAAGTTATTAATAAGAGGGAAGGTTTATATTATTCTTATAGTTTCCCTCTCTAAGTTTATTACTTAAGTTAAAGCTTAGCTTACTTATTTATTAAAAAATATATAAAAAATAAAAAGACTTATTTAGCTTATTAGCTTAAAGGTAGTAAAATAAAAATATAGATAGATAGATAAATCTTATATAAGTTTAAAAAGCCTTTTAAAGTTTAGCTAATCTAATATAACTTATTCTAAACATAATAAATACTAATCTTAATATTTAAACTTATTCTATATATAATAAGCACTATCTTAGTATTTAAACTACTTAAGATAAAAACTAAAAATATTATAGCTACTAAACTTAAGAGAAAGCTAATAGAAAAAAATATAAGTATTAATAAGTATATTCTACTTCTTACCTCCCCTTTTAGCTTATATTTTGCTTCTTTTTTAAGGCTTAAAAGAGCTTTACTAAGCCTCTAAGTAGTCTTTAGCTAGCTTTAGATAAGAAGCTAGAGGTAGCTATTTATATTAAGGTGCTAATTATTAATATTAATATCCTTTCTATAAGTAGTATTAGAGACTAACTAGCTAGTTTTAGCTTTATTATAATAAGTATTAACTAATAACTAATCCTCTTTAAGCTAATATTTCTTACTCTACTAAGATATTAATTTACTAAGAGGCTAAAGATTAATACTACTTATTTAAGTACTAAGTATTAATATTAAAAGCTAGTTATTAATATTAATACTTTAGTGCTTACTAGCTAGCTTAATAAATATAAATAGTAGTTAATTACTAATAATTAGCAGTAAGTATTAATAAATACTACTAAGTATTAGTTTAATTTAGTAGTTATAACTTCTAGCTAAGCAGCTATTAATACTAACTATTAATACTAACTACTAGTACTAACTACTAATACTAGCTATTAGTACTAGTTACTAATGCTAATAACTAATACTAGTATTAGGTATTAGTATTAAGCACTAGCTTTAGGTACTAAGTAGAGTACTAATACTAAATATAAGTACTACTAAATATTAATAATGCTAATACTAATACTAAATGCTAATACTAATTATTAATACTATTTAGTTATTAAGTATTACTACTACTAAGTAGTGCTAATACTAAATACTAATACTATACCTAGGTAATACTAATACTAAGTATTAATACTATACCTAAATACTACTAAATACTAAATATTACTACTACTAAATAATACTAATACTAAGCGCTAGTGCTATACCTAAGTAATACTAATACTAAGCATTAATACTATACTTAAGTGCTACTAAATGCTAAGTATTATTACTAAATAATACTAGTACTAAGCGCTAGTATAATACTTAAGTAAGTACTAATACTAGCTAAGCATTACTATTAGGTAGTGTTAATACTAAGCACTAGTATAATACTTTAGTAAGTATTAATACTAGCTAAATATTAATACTTACTTACTATATAAGCTAGATATTTATTAGTTAAGTTTAGTCTTAGTTAGCTAATATACTGCTAACTACTAATACTACTAGTTACTAGTGCTAGTGCTATGCGTGTGCATATATAATATATAGGTAGGTAGGTAAGTAAGTAGGTAGGGCCCCTAAGTAAGCTATACACCCCCCTGCTAGCCTATGCGCCTGCTCCTCTATCTTACGCTAGCGCTAGCGCCCACCCTATATATATATAAGAGTAAATAAGCTTTAAGTATTATTACTTCTTAAAAGATTAATATTTTAGTTAGTACTACTAAAGCTTTTACTTTTAACTCTACTTTTTTTATAGAAGTAAGAGAAGAGATAGCTTTAAACTAGCTTATAAAGAGTAGCTTTTAGTATAATATATAATACTAGCTTAATAGTAATAAAGTTTATAAAATACTAATAGAGATATTTAGTATAAAGATAAGCTTTCTATTTTACTTACTAAGTAACTTAAGCTTTAAAGAGTTAGAGCAGCTTTTTTAAAAGATATTATACTAAAATAAGCGTTATACTTAAAACTAACTATAGAAATAGAATAATAGTATTATAAATAGTAAAGCTAAAAAGATATTAAAAAGTAAAGTTTATAATAAGTAATATATTTTAGTATAATACTTATAGCTTATAGATAAATATTTATTAAGTAGACTAATAAAGCTTTAAAAAAGGTTAATCTACTAAGAAGTTATACTATTAAGATATAATAAGTTAAAACCTAGCTAAAAAGTAGAAATTTAGCTCTCTCCTCTTACTATTTTAATAATAAAATACTAATTTTAGCTAAGCTTACCTCTATTTATTAGCTTAAGCCTTAAGAGCTTTATCTTAAGTATAAAAATATATTTAAACTAAGCGTTTATAGACTATTTAGCCTCTTTTTTAAAAATAGCTTTAAGGCGCTTATAATAAGAGGTAAGGTATCTAGCTAGAAGAAGTAGTAGTATTTAAAGCTTAAGGCTTAAAACCTTTATAGCTAAGTCTAAGAAGTTAAAGAATACTACTAATAAAAGCAACTTATTACTAAGAAGCTAGCTATATTTATATCTTATTACGTTTAATATAGATATTATTCTTATTAAGTAGTAAGTATTTAAAGCTAAGCTAGCGTTAGTAAGAACTAAGGTTAGCTTAGTATTTTACTTATCTCTATAAAAGCTATAGCTATAAGTTATAACTAAAAGGTTAAGTATAATTAGTAAGCTTCTCTATTTAATATAAAATCTAGAGGAGACTATTAGCTTAAAAGTCCTAATAAGGTTTCTTTTTAAAGCTACCTAATAGAGATATTATAGCTATAAAGATAGAGAACTAAGTAGGATTATAGCTAGCTAAGAGGACTATTAGTATTAATAGCTATATTATAGCTTATAAGGTTACTATTTAAGTACTAAAGCTAATAATAATAAGGTATTATACTAGCTAAAACCTCTTAATAACTTATTAAACTCCTAATAAGTAAAAACTATAGCTCTCTTAAAAATAAAATATATATACTTCTAAAGTAGTTAGAACTTAGTTTTATAAGTAGGACCTAAACTATATAAGCTAATAAGGCTTAAGATACTAAACTAACTAAGAAGATAGAGTATAAAACATAATATTATACTACTAAGGGGGAATAAAAAGAACTAAAGGAGATAAGAAAAAAGAGAGAGTAGATAATAAATAGCTTTATTAATAAGAAGTAGAGTAAAATAAATATAAGTATATATTATTATATATAGTTATACTATTATAACTATTATAACTAATACTCTATCTTATTTAGTATTAAATATTACTACTTATTTTACCTATTAATAATATAATAAAGCTATAAAAAGTATTATCCCTAAGTATTATACTAGCTTTAGCTAGTATTTCTTAAAGCTATTATAGTAAGGTATAGTATAATATCTATCTTTAGCGCCTTTTAATTACTATAATAAGTACTACTAAGAGAAAATAATATTAAGTAACTATAGCTATAATATCTCTTATACTTTAAGGTTACTAAAAAGTATTTAGTTACTACTTCTATTAATATTTTAGTTAGTAAAGAGGCTTAGCTATAATATAAAGCGTTAAACTAATTTACTTTAATAATATTATACTTCTAAGACTACTCTAAACTTATCCTTTCTACTAAGTAGAGCTCCCTAACTAGCTCTTTACTTAGCTTAAATAAGTTTTTATACTTCTAACCTTTAAAGAAGCTAGCTAATAAGGACCTTAAGTAGCTACTTTTATAACTTAAGCTAACTAAACTACTAATAAGCTATTACTTAGTAAGTAAGAGGTTAGAGTAAATAAAATAGTAATCCCCCTTAAGGTTAAAAATAGCTTATAAAGTAGAATACTTTAGCTAAATATAATATTAGTAGTATAATAAGCTATTAAAGTAGGTTTATATAATCTAAATAAAGTAGAGAGACTTAAAAAGAGGTTTTTAAAGTATATTTCCTCTTCTCTACTAATTAATTTATCTCTATATATTCTTATTAAAAGTAAGCCTTAAAGCTATAGTATATATAGTATAAAAGGGAGAGCTTAAGTAGTAAACTAAAGGAGTTAAGCTAGTAAAGCTTCTTAAGTTATCTACTAACTATTACTATAGAGGTAAGCTATAAGTAGTAAGCTAATAGTTCTAATAAAATATACTTACTTTATACTTATTACTAAGAGGGTATTAATCTTACTAATAACTAAAGAGATAATCTACTTATTAGATATAATAAGTAGAATAGTACTAGCTTTAAAAGCTATATTAAGCACTAAATAGAGGTAAGAACTATATAAAAATAGACGCTTAATAACTAAAGCGTTAGAGATTTACTTTTTAAGCTAAGTATAAGTAGATATAAAGTAAGAATTTAATTAGTCTTATAGAGGGTAGCTAAATATAAGTATATAAGTAAATAGTAAGCTTAATATCTATATTATACCTACTTATAAGCTTATAAGTAGAAAGCTACTTATACTTAGCTACTTAATAGGAAGTTTAAGCTTATTAGAAGATATACTTTTAGCTTCTAAAATCTACTTTTATAGCTTAAAGGGTAGCTAGCTTTCTAAGTAATAATTAAATAGGACTACTTAAGTAAAGCTTTAGAAGATTAATAAAGCCTAAAGGTTATATAATAATATAGCTACTAATAGCTAAAGTAGTAAAATAGTAATTCTCTAGCTTTATATTACTTTAACTTTATACTAATAGCTTAAAGGTTTAAAACTATTTATAAAGGTAAGGTATAAATATAAGCCCTCTTAGAACTACTAAAGCTTTAGCTAATAAGTATATATAAATATATAAAATAGTAATATTACTAATTAAAACTATAAAGGTATAAAAGCTTATTATATATATAATATATAACTAAAGTATTTAGCTAAAGTAAGGCTAAGCTTTATAAGCCTTCCTCTTATACCTAAAAGTAGCTATTTAAAGTTACTAAAATACTTAAATAGACTTAAGCTTATACTAAATAGTATTCTTAAGCTTAAACTTATACCTCTAGCTCTAATAATATTTTTCCTTATATTAGAGGGAGAGAGAGGATAAAAAAACTTTACTAAAGGATAAATAAGGTTATATTACTTTTTATACTTACCTCTCTTCTAAAGAATAAATTAATCTTAGAGATATTTTACTTTATAGTATAAAACTCTTTAAAGCTCTCTTAACCTTAAGTTACTAATAAGAAAAGAAGTTTATATTACTCTTATAGTTTCCCTCTTTAAGTTTATTACTTAAGTTAAAACTTAGCTTATTTATTTATTAGAGAGTATATAAAAAATAAAGGGATTTATTTAGTTTATTAGCTTAAAGCTAATAGAGTAAAAGTATAAATAGATAGATAGATCTTATATAAGTTTAAGAAACCTTATAAGGTTTAGCTAATTTAATATAACTTATTCTAAATATAATAAGTATTAATCCTAATATTTAAGCTTATTCTATATATAATAAGTACTATCTTAGTATTTAAGCTACTTAAAATAAAGATTAAGAATATTATAGCTACTAAGCTTAAAAAGAAGCTAATAGAGAAAAATATAAGTATTAATAAGTATATTTTACTTTCTACCTTCCCTTTTAGCTTATATTTTACTTCTTTTTTAAAGTTTAAAGAGGCTTTATTAAGCCTCTAAGTAGTCTTTAGCTAGCTTTTAATAGGAAGCTAAAAGTAGCTATTTATATTAAAATATTAGTTATTAATATTAATATCCTTTCTATAAGTAGTATTAGAGATTAGCTAGTTAGTTCTAGCTTTATTATTATAAGTATTAGCTAATAGCTAGTCCTCTTTAAGCTAATATTTCTTACTTTACTAAAGCATTAGTTTACTAAGGGGCTAAAGATTAATACTACTTATTTAGGTATTAAGTATTAATACTAAGAGCTAGTTATTAGTACTAATACTTAATATTAATACTTTAATACTTACTAGCTAGCTTAATAAGTATAAGTAGTAGTTAATTACTTATAGTTAGTAATAAGTATTAATAAGTACTATTAGATATTAATTTAGTTTAATAGTTATAGCTTCTAGCTAAGTAGCTATTAATACTAACTATTAGTACTAGTTATTAGTACTAGTTACTAATACTAATAGCTAGTATTAGTATTAAGCGTTAGTATTAGGCGCTAGTTTTAAGTATTAAGCTAAATATTAATACTAAGTATAAGTATTATTAAGTATTAATAATACTAATATTAATACTAAGTACTAATATTAATTACTAATACTATTTAGTTATTAGGTGTTATTACTAAGTAGAGTAGGTATTAAGTGCTAATACTATACTTAAGTAGTATAAGTGCTAAGCGCTAGTGCTATACCTAAGTACTACTAGTATTAAGTATTACTACTAAGTAGTACTAATACTAAGCGCTAATACTATATCTTATTTACTTAAGTGCTATTAATACTAAGTATTACTACTAGCTAAGTAGTATTAATATAAGGCGCTAGTATAAGGCGCTAGTACTATACCTAAATAGTACTAATACTAAGTATTACTACTAAGTAGTACTAATACTAAATACTAGTAGTATACTTTTATAAGTATTAATACTAAGCGTTAGTACTAAGTAAGCTAGGTATTTATTTATTAGTTTAGTTTTAGTTAGCTAGTATACGCTAGCTGCTAATACTAGTTACTAGTACTAGTGCTATACTATACTATACTAGAGGTTTATTACTATAGCTACTAGCGCTAGCTAGCTTTATTAATTATATATATATATATATATATATAGGTATATATATAGGTATAAGTTAGGTTATTTATATATAGGTAGGTAGGTAGGTAGGTAGGTAGGGCCTTAAGGTAAGCTATACGCCTACCCCTCCTCTTTTATGCTAGTATTAACGCCACCCTTATATTAGTATAAGAGTTAGGACTAAATAGTAATAGAAATAATATAATTATACTTTTTTAGGAATTCTATTATTAAAATAAGCTATAAAATATAAAGTTATATAGTAATAAAACTATACTATATATAGATTAATATAATAAGTCTTAATTTAATAATTAAGTAAAGTAATTCTTAAAATATATAGGAATAATTATACTTAATTAGTATTTCTATTATTTATATTAAACTTTCTTAAGTTTTTATTATATATTAAGCTTATTTAAAGCTAAAATATATCTAACTAGTAAATTATATTAATCTTTTATAAAATAATAGTAATATATATAAAAAAATAGTAAGAGGTATTATTTTTTAAATATTTTAAAGTAATTTAATCTAATTTTTAACCTTAATATATATAATATTTTACCCTTAACCTTATACTTAGGTTTATTCTATAATAATATATATATATTAATAAAATAAAGTATATATCTTATTTAGTATAAATTAGTTTAAATATAATATATAGTTTTAATTATATATAATATAAAGCTATTTAGTTTCCTAATAGTCCCTTAGTTAATATACTAAGTAAAGGTATTCTATAAGATATTTATATTAAAAAATATTAAAGTATTTTATAAGATATTTATATTATAAAATATTAAAGTATCCTATATAATATTTATAGTAAAGAATATAAAAATATCTTATAAGATATTTATAGTAAAGGATATAAAAGTATCTTATAGGATATTTAACTTTATTACTATACTATAATTTAAAGTAGCCTCTTTTTTAGTAATTTTAGATATATAATACTTTTTTACTTATATTTACTAAGTAAGTAAGTAAGAAATATCCTATAGGATACTTTTTAGGTATTAAAAACTATAAGTCTATTCTAGCCTTAACCCTATGTTAGGGTGAGGGAAAACCCCCTTAATCACTAAGGCTAGCGTTCCTGGGAATAAGATCGTCGTCGGCGTCACTAGTAACGGGCGCTCGTTCCAAATAGCGAAGGCGGGTTGTTGGGGTCCTAGCTGCAAGTTCACGGGTGATTGCCTGACCTCTCATGCAATGCTAGGAAGATGTACCGGTACCGCTGGGTGTATCGCTAACGCCGAGATCAAGGAAATCATCAGCAGCGGTGGATCCAAGCGTCAGTACCGCGTGGTGACGCACTTCCTTGACGCCAGCAGCCACAGCGACATGCTCGTCTACGACAACAATCAGTGGATTGGGTACATGAGCGAGAGCACCAAGGCCGCCCGCGTCAAGCTTTCCGCAGGCCTGGGCATGGCAGGCACCACAGACTGGGCCAGTGACCTACAACAGTTCAACCCCGTTCCCAAACCGGCCAAGGACTGGGCCTCCTTCATCGCGCTGGCCGCGAGCGGTAACGACCCCAAGCAGAGCACTATAACCATAGGCAAGTGGAAGAACCTCACCTGCGAGGCAGACGTCATTGTCGATCCGTACTTCATGACCCCTACGAACCGCTGGAAGGCGGTGGATGCGGACAGCGCTTGGCGTGAGGTTGTCGCCAAGTGGTTCTAACCTGGGGGCGACAAGGACCAATACCTGACCTTCTTCAAGTTGCTCGAACGAACGTTGAAAGCGGGTGCCGCGATGAGCTGCGAGTCGTTCAATGAACTCTCGGACAGCTGTGACAAGTTTATGGATTGCGGAGCTGGTCCCAACGGCAACAGGTCCGGCGCGGCGGCGCAGGTTATCTGGAGCTCCGTCATCCAAATCCACAAAATGTATCACTCGCATTGAAACTCTCTGGATGGGCTGACTAGTCAGTTCGCAGCGGCTGCCGACGACATAGAAGACACGTTTGCGCCAATCCCCGAAGAGAAGACGAACCAGTGGCTCAACATCTTAATTGATGTCCTGACGATTGGGACTCTCGGCGCAGCCGGGCCCGTCTTCAACGGGTTTCGCAGGGCGTTGCCTGCCTTTACAAACCCCAAGACGTTCGAAAACACCAAAGATACCGTTTTGATGCTCATGGGACAGACAGCTACGCTGGCAAAGGACATACTTTCCACTCCCGATCAGGACCCTTGGATACCCCAGGAGCAGAACAAGTTTTCAAACTACATGGGCCAAGTCATCTTCGGCTGGATGGGCGCCACCGAATTCACCATCGGCAAGCTCCTGGGGGGCAGTAAGGAATACGTCACGGTCCTCGGGGCACTGATCTCGGAAGGCAAGCTCATCGACGGGAAGAGGGAGGGTCCGCTTCACGAAAACCTAATAGCCACCGAGATGAGGGCCAACATGAACAAGACCTTCTATGGCTACTCCATCCCTGCCCTATGCCGACGTTCTAAGACCTACGCCTTCATCCTTAACTCGGAGGAGGGTTGTAGCGGAAACCCCCTCAGCAAATACGTCGATGACGACATCACAAAGGCCACCAGCGTCTGTCACAATGGCATCCTTTACCACCTCGTCCCCCCCAAAGATAACGCCCGGGTCTGCGAATGTAAGAAGGATACTGACCATGGCCCCTGTCAGAATGTGTGCCGGGACAATAAGTTCTCAGCCCCCGTGGGCTTATCAAGGCTTAAAGACTTTGGTAACCTTTCTGTTGACGATCTTGTGAAGGGCTCTGTTGAGACGTGGCTCTACAACAAGAACGTGAATAAACGCCTCAACATTACGCAGATGTCCCTAGAGAGGCCAACGCAATCTGACCTGCTCGACGTGAACATCCGAACGCCAGGCTTCGTCCAGCTGCCTGTCTGCTCGGCCGACCGCGCATTCCAGTCCTGGGACACGGGCAAAACGGGCAGCAGCCACAACTACCCGTGCGACATTCCTCCCGGCAAGGACCACTGCGGTGCCTCTTCATTTGAAAACCGTGGCAGCGGTGTCTCTCCCAAATTGAACGACTGTCAGCAAATCATCAGGAACATTGAGGGCGATGCATCCGCCGACTTCACCCATCGCATCACCGGTCAGCGTCAGATTCTCGAATTCGGGTTATGCCACTTTGGCATTGAGCGAACTGGCGGGACCGGTGGCGCGGTCGAGTTGAGAGTCGGCGGGTAGGACGTCATCGACGTTATTAACGAATCCATTAAGCGGTTTGGCGGCGGCGGCAGGATTGGTGCGAAGGGTATTATGCCTTGCTCTGGCACAACAGCTGGCACGAAGGTAAACGTGGAATGGGGTATCTATTGAGGACTGCTATTTATTCTATGTTCGTCTTGTCTCGTCATCAAGCGGACCATGTTTGCAAAGGTTCATTAGGGGACGTGAGATCTCATACAAATACCGGTTACGTCCTTCCATGGAGATTCAAGAATGTCTTTCTATGGAAAAAGCCACAATTTCAACCAATGCATACATCGCCGACTCGCATTCAAGTCTTTGTCCGTCCACGCCCCTTGTACTTAGGGTTACTCTGAGTGCAACAGCCATGCCGGGTACCAGCTTTCAAGCCCAAACATCCTGCAATATGGAAGCAAAATAAGTAGATCAAAGCGACAGCGACGATGCCTCATCTATGGCTGCGTGGCAACCGAGGCGAGTTCAAGGGTTTTAGGGCACGGCGAATGTAATGATGCGATTTTCACCCACGCAGCTGGGAATCCAGACTGAGAATCTGAAGGTGAACTCCAGCACATCCCATGATCATCACACATGGCGGGTTGAAGCGTCACGGCTATTCCAAGTCAAAAAGAACACCGTTTAATGCATGATCCTACCTCAGAGTATGCATAGGATTAGGTCATCGGGCGAAAGAAGCTAGACGGCCTGTTATACAACAAGATTGAGCTGCGCTTGACTATGAAGCCAACAACAGCTTGGAGAATCCAATGAATAAGAATTTTGATGAACCCTTCAGCCCAGAGCTTGGCAACAGACAGAAGAACAGGGATAGGGGCGAATGAATATGAGGCGACAGGCATTAATCACTTCGCGGGACACTCTAAGGTGGCATTGGGATACACTGTGCAACAATCAACCCTCAGTTGATGCGAATTAAGATGAATAAACCATTGTTTTCCCAGCCATCACATATGGCGCATGCGTCTCAAAACGCCATCAGCCTCCTCCATACGCCTCTGACGGGGTTGAGGCTCGCCGTCCGCGTCGGATCCTCTACCTTAGCACCCGTGCAATTGAATCCTCTGCCGCAACCAGTGCTAATGCCATCAATCAAAAGCGTCATCATGTTCAAATCATTGCCTGCGGGCGATTGACCGCTCGTTTTCTGCAAGACATTCCCGGACGTGCCGCCTGTGGAGCTTGAATACAGGCTTCTGACAGAATCCAGCGTCTTGAAGCTCTGACGCGACATGGAAGCGCTACTGACGACATGGTGCTGCAAATCATCTCCATGGGGGATATGTTGAGCCCCAAACGGCCTGCTCGGCTTGCGCATTGATGGTCTGAAGCTGCATTTCGATGCATGCTTTGCATCGTCGTTCGCCCTTGCAAATTTGCTGAAGGTGCGCATCCTCGAAGGGGCATGTTGGCGTCACATCAACGCTGATTGCGCAACAGCCAATGTTCGAGCCTCGAAGCGGAACCGGAGGTGCAAATCAGCAGGAGATGAGCAGCAGGTGCTGAAAAATCCGTAGGTGCTGAAAATCGGCAGGGCGTGAACAGCAGTTATCGGCAGACACTGTACCATGACCACAGTTGAGATCGCCCGGGCAACGTCAATGTCTGAACACCCATGGTGGGAGCACTACATCTGCAGGATGCCAGAAGAGTGTATGTAGGGCTTCCTTCTCAAGCTCCAGTGCACGCCTTCAAGCCCACGCAGACGGAGAAAGCTGGTGCTCATCGTGTGCTAGCTAGGACGGCTGTTGTCGAGGTATCTTCCCGGTGATCTGTACTGATCGTTTGCTTCCTTGATTTACGTTCGGCTTGTGCCATTCCATTCATCCATTATCAGCGCGTCGTCGCTTCTGGACATGGTGTTCGTGGTCACCATCATCGGAGTCCGGGCCGCGCACTCGTTTTGTGCCGCAGGGTATCAAGGCTTGGGAAAGACGCTGCTGGAATGTTGCGTATGGTTCGTATTCGATTGTCCTGGCTTGGACCTGGAATGCAGCGGAGGGAGGTGGACGACGGCGAGGATGTGCGAGTTTGTCGAGGAAGGAATTCGGGATTTCGGCTGTGTAGATGATCATTCGGGACTTGTTGTCGACATCACTGAGCAGCACGTGAACCTGTGATAATCATTAGACTCAAACACCAAGTAAACTGGTGCAAGCTGCTGCCAGCACTTACCCGGTAAATCGACTTGCTCGGAGCCGAGCGACATTGATGCTGTGCCATGGCAATGAGAATGGCAGTGACGTAGGAGTCGTGCGCCCTTTGGCCACGCTGCAGAACCGACAACCGAGTATTGTAGAGGGATCGTGTTATGCTATTCCATGCTTGGCACGATTCCTTGAGATATTTGCTGCGCGCGTCGCGGATACTCGAGGCGTCCAAGTAGGATATCGGGGATTCGGTCGGCTTTTGGGACGGAACCGAGGTGGGGTTTCCGCCTAAGAGTAGGCAACGGAGGCGTATTCGGTTCGTCTCGAAGTGAAGGACGCAGGGCGTGCTGCTCAATTGATGCCACATTAGCCTCTTGCGCGTGATTGTATTCTAGTCGAACCAACGGGGGACGTTACCTGGTCGGCTTGGCGGGTGCTGACCTCTTGAGGAATAGAGCGCGGACCATAGCCTCCTTCACGCTCAGTTTGGAGCTTCCAGCCAAGACCTTGGCCCATCGCGCATGCTCTGGGAGCGACAGTGGAGGAGGCAAGGTCAAAGCGGAGTGTTGCTTGGTATTTGGTTGGTTGGTAGCGATGTTGGAGTCTAGGTCGGACAGAGGACGTCGATTGCGGCAAGATGCGTTTCGTCGTCCTGCGGGATCGTGCGTTACGTGAAGCGATGGCTGAGGGCTGGCGACCATGGGAACTCCATCTCGGCAGGTGTCCTGGGATGATCGGGGGAGGGAGGCGATGATGGGCGGTGCGTCAACAAAGGGACATCCGAGGAGGTCGAGATGGCGCGAAGTCCATAGCAGCGGGTGCACCTGAAGTCTCTCGCGCGGGTGCAGTAGCTGAATCTGGCGCAACGAGAGAGACTCGGAAGACTGCGCTGTCATTGCTATGTGCAGCGTCTGGGCATTGTACGAATTGTCGACGGTGTGGTGCTGGTGATGGTGGGGGTTGGACGATTTTGCAGGCAAAACGATCGTTGCGCGTCGGTTTGCGTACTTCACGCTAAAACACCAAAACACGTGAATTGTGACACAAGGAATTGGCTTACCTAAGGACGCTCAATTAACGGGGTTCGGACACAGCGATTGTGGATGCGTCCGAAACCTTGACGATTACGTAATAATCGTTTTCTGTGGAAAATCTGACGTAAGGCACGAGTACCTTATCCAAGGATGGTCACGTGCCTCATGAGGTCCGCACCTGAACATCACTAGCTGGCTCGGCATCCTAAGGCTGGCAGTGACAAATTTGCGACAAATTCGCAGAATTTACCCGCACAATTTTGCCTGAGACAGTCAGTCTTGCGCGACATCATCATTTGCCCGGGTGAAGTGCGCGGCATTGAGTACTCGTTCGTTATGTTACGTCTGTCTATGTGGCCTGCCTTAGGCTGACCAATCATCATCACTGCATCGACATCAGTGGACCTGCCGCGGTCGCCGCCCTTTTCCCCGCCCCGGTCTGGAAAATGCGCCGAGGATTTCACATCTTCAATTCTTTGCCGAGCCGCTGGCCAGATGACGGGTCTGCCGTACCCTGCCGGATGTCTGCAGTATGGCCCCGGAAAAGTACTTCCATCGTGTATCAACACGCGATGCGTACAACCGCGAGGCCAAACCTGAAAGTGACTGGCTCAAAAGCCTCGACAAGCTTAGCGCCAGCAAATGGGGCCGTCTGCAGCTGGCAGCTTTGCGGGTGCTCGTCGTTGAAAAAGATGCGAGTCTTCTTCCATCCCTTAACAAGGATGAAGACTTTCTTCGGACTTCGTCGGTCCTGCGGTTCGACGGAGCTTCGGAGTCTGATTTCCAACAAGAGGGTGAAGAAAATAGAGACTCAATCCATGCGCTTTTTAAGTTGGTTAAAGGCCCATCATCCGATCACCATGTCACTCGCAGTGTGCGGACAGAGTACGCCCTCCGCCGCGAGCCCCTCGGCAATGTATGGGCTGCGTTGAACCGTCTTTGCGTGTCTGGCCAGACTGATGATTCCATCGATACACGAGACGAGGAGGGCGCCTTGCAGGACGCCGACGAGACCTCAGTAATGGGCAGTTCTCCACCTGTCGGCAGCATAGGTTTGAAACGAGAACCTTCACTTCCGCCGTTACCAGAAGAACGTCCGAAACGGCAAGCAACTCAAGCGCCATTGGCACGCATGTACAGTCGAGAAGATTTGACTGAGGCGATCGGGATACCCACCTCGCCGTCGGGGAAATTTCCATCTTCGCAATCATACGTCCCCCAGGAAGAAGCCGTCAAGTCGCAACTAAGACCTGAAGAACTGACTCATCGATTTGCAAGCGAGTTCATCCGGCATGTCCTCCAACACCTACCACAGCACCAGTGGTCCGATTTGGATGACTTTGCCGTCGACTTCGATGACCATAAGCTTCAATTGGACTGTCGCATCCAGCAAAACGCCTACAGGTCTATTGATGATGGAGGATTATCCCTCGTCCAAGACTTTTCCGGACGCTTGGGTCGTGTCGCAATACTCGAGACGAAGCGACACCTTGGTGAAATATCGAATGGCGAGCCGAAACTATCAGATGAACGGTTCGCCCAGATGATAGGACAAGCGGTATCGATGCGGCTGGTGCAAGGGGCGTGGGTAGGGCCACAAGATACGTGAGTAAACTGACCAAGCTCCTAGATTCTCATCCCACCTAGCTCGATGCCTGGGAACAAATTCAAATATTCAAGTTACTGACTCTTATCTAGCATATTCATCATTGCCGCCGCACGGTATTACATGCGGTTCTTGGAGGTGCATATCACCCAAGACTACGTTGACCAGCTTGAAGTGAGCGAGGATCACCAGAAAGCAGCTGCGGAGTTCATTGAGGTGAACGCAACTAAATGGTTTGACCTTCGCAGTGAAAGGCCTCGAAACCATGCTGTTATTAATATTGCCGGTATCGTCAGCCAAGCCTTCAAGCCGTAGACAATCTGATGAGCCTGGTAATGATGAACCATTTTCATTTTGGTTGTTGGATACTTCACTGGTGAAGGACGCGCCTCTGGAGCCAGCCTTTCGAAGTGCAATGTTTATCGGAACATTGCGCCCCCAAATCCGCCCGCCTATTGCCCAAGTATGCATATCTTACTCTTCTGAAAATCAACAGCCCGGTCAGGGCTTTATAGAACTTGAAGCCTTGACCGGCCAATCTACTGGGATGCGTCTCGCTTTCTCAAGTGATGAGCAATATGGATTTACAGGCTCGAAGGGCGTTTAGATCTTCGCCCTCTTTTTGAAGCTATTCATAATTGCAAAGTTGCACGTTGTAGGACGACAAAGGGTAACGTGTTTCCATTTAAGCAACGGGCCCAGTATGCACCAGATTACTGGGAATTCTCGTTGAATGAAGAGATGATGTCTACATGAAGCTTTCGTTGAGCAGGCACATCCTGTTCCACACATTGCCAATTCCTCGAGCATTCAAGCATGAGGTAGGGCGCCTTCGGAGTAACTCAATGACAGTGTCTGCAGTCATACTCAGCTCATATGCATGGATCGCGACTCGAAACCTGGAAATCTTTGGTCGACTACTGTCTCTTCTAAAGCTGGCTCCTTGGGGGGCTGCAATTTCTTAGTTGCACCCTGACATCCCGATCCGTGGGGCGATTCTAACGGTTGCATATGTATTGCGATTCCTGTCCGATTATCGCCTCTATCGCAGGACCTCGCATCTTTCCCTTCTTGCTGCATGATTCAGAAGGACTCTCAGTCCATAACCATGGGGATTTCTCAACACAAGGCATGCCCGTTAAAGAAGCAGAGAAAGCTGGCCCGAGGTGCTCAGAAAATGGTCATCTTCCGCCAAGAGCTCGTGATTCAAGGTGTATGACCAAAAGGCGGCGAAGATGGAGATATGCTTGGTTCGCTTGGTGGTGAATGACGGTAGGCTAGTGCTCCGCGAAAAGGCACGTAGCTGTGAGCACGGTGAAATTTCGACGGAGCTACAAGGAGATCCTTTCCATTTTCTGATTCTAATTTCATCCATGCTATTGACGAATGTGACGCAATGCAGATGCAATAGGCCCGTCGACTGGGCGACTAAGATTATTTTGCCAATCCTGCGTGATGCCTCGCGAGACATGGACGACACGAAGTCCTCATTCCTAACGAGACAAGGGAGATGGGGAATATACCGAAGATTTGTGCTTGAGTTTATTAGAACCATAGCCAGGAACGATGAGATAATTCACGAAGTCACCATTGGCTTGCCAACCCATGTGTGAACTGCTTATATCATCAACGGACATGTCATTAACATCATTGTTATAGTGCCAATAGCTTGACATTGTGAGGCCTTCCAGAGGTCTTTTGTCCACACGAAGTATCTCATTCGCCCTCGGGGTTGCACTTCGCTACAGGTCAGCCCGATGAGCAGAGAGGTTGAGGGTAATTGTCTTGGGATGCACCTCCAGTGGCTCACGCAGCGTTTGGCATAGGATCTCCAGGAACAGATCATGCCCCCCCCACCAACGTGCCCCAGCTCACCTCGTGCCGCTGAAAAGCCACATCTTTCACGCTGCATATTCATCGCCATCTGCAGGTTGGTCATCCTACAACTCGAGATACCAGGGATGTGGAACAAATTGCACAGAATGCTGACAAAGTCACCGCGAGAGACTAGATCACCGCCCAGCCGCCAGGGCTGTCTGGCCCTAGACGCGTTGAGTCAGTGAGTAAACGAGCTGTGTCTTCGGTCAAAGCCACGAGAGGGCGTCACGTTGGTCGCCATTCCAGGATCAACAGAAGCAATGGATGTCGACGGACCCGTTCCTTAGTGCGAAGGAGTGCCGGAAATGTTGCCGACTGGGCCTTGCCGCGCGGACACGAGCTTCACCCCGCGATAGCGGCACTGTGTGGCCTTTCAGGCTGCCTATCATCCGACCAAAAGGTGGTTGCGAAGATAACTGTCTGCTTTGACGGGAAATGTAAAATACCGTGCATTCCACAAAGGTGGGAACCGCAGCCAAACGTCTGGTATCAAACGAGTGACCAAGTTCATCATTGTTGTACTTACCTGGCATTTTTCAGTCTACTTTTTGGCGTTATTTATTGCTTTTCTGAGCTTTGGGAGCGTCCTTCGTCTATATGTGTGGCCTTGCAGAGTGTAGGGCGGTTGAATGAGAGAGGCTGTGTTTGAGTTGCCGCATTCTTGCGTTAATATTGCATCAGACGTCATCAGTCTGGTGTTTTCCAGTGATAAGTGTACAATGTTTATAAGCGTGGTACTTCGGCCCTGTAAGCATTTACAAGAGGCTGGGGTTTATGTGAGTTGAATGTCCTGTTCTGACACATCCATGGTTTCGCTGCTTTTTAAGCTGGCATGGAAGGTAACAAAGTTTCAAATGATGAATTTTATGGAAACCAAGTATATCTGATCCGCGGCTAGGGTGTCCGAACGTTTGTGGTAGAGCTAAATTATCGACTTACTTGGTTAGTGACACTGCACCTCGTAAAGTATTACTTCCAGCCTAGTGAGCAAAATCAACTTTGTTGTAGGTTTCCTACTGAAACTCTGCCTTGTCTTGTGTTTTGAAGGTGGCCGGTCGTCGTCACTTGTTTTTATTTGACCCGGCATTAATACTCTGCCTCTTCATCCTCGGTGACATATTCAGTCCTTCTCTTCAGCTTTTTTTATCTCTTATTCAAGCTGGTGTTACAACGGTTCATTCTTCAGATGAATAAGGAGCTTCTGGAACTGCGATCTTCTTTTTTGAGTCAGCAATGGGATCATCATCGCAATCAAAACCTACCATGAGCCTCAGTGTCCAAATCCTTGCTATTCAGGCGACACATCCGCGCCCTTCTTCTCCTGAGATAGTGAGTATGCCTTTACCCTTCCATCCTCTCGCCGATGGAACTGTGCAAAATGACAACACAGGCAGCCTCCCAAATTTGCAGGTTCAACACCATCTGGCTCAGGCTCAGGTTAGGCTGCGCCTCAAGCGGATGAGGCGGACGGAGTGAGGAGAGGCAATTCCAGTGCGGGACACTTGCTGCAAGATTATCAGCGCTGCCGTCGCCGAATCCCCAAGACCCGGGGGTATGGATATGTGACTACGCAGTGAATGACAGCTATTCGCGTCCACCCTGCCCGTGCTCGTGTCACCGCTGGTGTACCCAAAGTCTGGCCGCCAGCAAAGTATGGCCGGACCAGGGAAAGAAGTGTTCAAGTGGGACCTAGAGAAATACTTTTCGCCGTGCCACTATCAGCGTTAAACTGAACTGAGAGGATCCTGAAAAGCAACTATGGTGAATTGGCTCCTGTGGCACGTTACTATGATGAAGCTCAAATTGCCAATGTTGTTGTTGTTGGAGTGAAGGACGTTACGCAAACTTGAGGCAACTTGCATTTCTTCCACCTGGCTGTCGGTGAACTCAGCAAAGGTCGTCACAATTCTCCCTGGTCTGCTAAGGTACCCGGGGCACCTGTCTCCAACAATCAACGCGGACTCCCGTCGAAAATGTCCCGCATGGACCTGGTACATGCCGGTCCCGCGTCCCGACCTCCGCCACCGGTCAACCGCCCCACTTTCGCATCGGCTCGACGCCGTTCATGATGGGCCCCATTGCACCATGTATCCGTCCAGTGTCTGTGCCCTGTGCACCTTCACCCGGCTCTCGCACGATTGCTGAGAAATGTCCGAGAGTCGCAGCATCCGTCATCGTCAGGGCGTTCGTGGTTCAAGCATCTCCGCAGTAGTGACATGGCACCGAAATCCCGATAGTTTTCGTGGGTGAGATTCAAGAACCTGAAGCCGGGCCTTGAGTTTTCCCAACCAGCCGTTCTGATTTCCCACACGGAGAGCGCGTCGTCGCTCTGTTCAATCCACCTGGTTCTGCTGTTGAGATGGAACGATCTTGTCAGCCATTGAAAAGCCTTGATATCAACGAGCTTTGAAGCCTGCATGCGAATCAATATGCTGTCTGGGACCTGAACATACGGCGGCCTGTTGAATGGCACAAGGAGATCGCAAATTTCCTTGCGCCCCACGGTCGAGCCATTTTTGTTCCGACTGCTGAGAGTTGTCGCATTCTTCCCGAGCTAGATAAGCCCAGGATCATGGAAGCACATCTGCTGCGCCCCAACTCGACAAGTATCAGCAAGTCAACCGGCGTCATATCGTGACGATCCGCCCAATTGGTTGAACTTTGCAGAACGGAATCATTGTTCACACATTCCTCATTGATTTGGAAAGCTTCTGCCAGCTACGACCTGAACATTTGCATGGCACACGTCTATTTCGTGGTTTTGACATCAGACTAAAGTGTAACACTGATGTATCTGCCGAAGAAAAAACTGCGTTGAACGCTGGCAGATGTTATTAACACCATACCAGCCATACCAGGGTGACCTCTGCCTCAGTCCAGGGTATATTTACATGCACACGCGTTGAAATTCAACTCATGGCGACGGCAAATCCGTACAACAAGACTGGCCAGCTGACATTTAGTGGCCAGCGGACATTTAGGGAGAAAGATCAAATGTAAATTCCCAACTCGTCCAGTCCGGTTCATATCACCGTTCTCCACGTCTTATGTTTGTATGTTAATGCTAGGCACGGAACTCTGTACACTCTCGCCAACAAAATATCTACTCGCCAACCTAAGCCCCCGGTGCTCACGATAGCTACGGCTCTGAGTTATACCCAAAGACCTGTGAAGCCACAATTCGCAAGCCACAGCTCAATAAAACACAAGTCGCGGGCATCGCGTGAACGACCTTCCCACCTTGCTTTCTACACATCACAGAGGCAACCAGTGTTTATCTCCTGTCATCTTCCTCAAGCTGAAGAATAACGAGGGCCCTCTTTGGGTGATGCAGCCCCGATCATGGCGGGCGATGCCAATGTGGACCAAGTCCTACCACCAAAACCCAAACGACCCCGATGTACGCTTTTCTGACTAGTATTCCGATTAGCAAACGGCGTGGGCTTCGTCGCCATCATGTCCTCGGACCCCAAGCGCACCCATCACGCTTCGTCGACTTTTGAACAAGGTGGCCATCCACTTTCTCGGAAAACGAAAAGCAGAGCGACGGGCAAGGCGACTAGTCAGACAAAGCATTGAGCAACATCGGTTCCTCGACGGGTTCTTCGTCACCTGGTTCACGACCAGATTTATTTTCCTTTTGTCCCTCCACCACCTTCTAGTCAAGGCTTGACTAGCTGGAATGACGACTTTTTGCCAACCGGCAACCTCGCGCCAATCCGTCCACCATGAAAAACGCCTGCTTCCAACTTATCAACGTGGCTAACCCATTCAACTGGCGCATCCTACAAGTTCTATAACCCTGCTAAGTTCCGCTTCACTACCAATCTTCGGCACCATTATCTCCATTCTCGCAAGACGCCTGCCCGTTGCTGAACTTCGCATACCGCAAGTCTCGGGGTTCAATAAGCCACCCACTCACGCTCCAATTTCTGACGAGTTAACATGATGTGAACATTTGATCCGGCGGGGCCGTCTGTGGTCATTCAGTTGGGACTCGGGCCGGCCAATTGCCAATGTCGGCGCGACTTATTCGCAGAAGGGGAAAATTACCTTTGCATACTCAGAATCCATCACGACGTATCATATCTCCTCTGGTACAGCGCTGCTTTCACTCACGTACCACCGACGATTCAATTGTATTTGCTTTTGTCACTGTTTTGTATATCCCGCCAGACTCGACGGGGACACTATCCATGAGGAAACAAGTCCACCTCACGCCCTGTCTCGGGACCAATTTGTCCCCTGCAGCGCAGGTCACACTTCCACATCCAAGGGACAACACCGCGAATTGTTCATTTATTCCTAATAACTCTGATACCATAAAAATAGATAGATGCGCAATCTGCGTCGATCTTTCTTGAACATTCGCTCAGTCAGACACTGGTGGTGGGCAAGCCTTCCTGCACCAGTGTTAAACCCCTCAACACTGTCTTTCGCAGTGTTTAGCCAAGCCTGCCAGGTAGAAGAAGGTTTGGTGGACGACGTCACTTCATCCAGACGACGGCATTGAACCGGATTTCACTCGAGAGGCGTGCCCACTAGAGCGGCGATAGAGGTACAAGATGCACGCAGCAAGGTGCCGGGTAGCAGCAGCTAATGCCGTCGGCACCAAAGCCAAGAAAATTGTCGAACATCTTTAACAGTCTGCTTGAAACTAATCTAGCGTCCTATTGGCTTCCATGGCGCCAAAGACCTGGTGTTTCGGGCTTCATTACATCACACGAGGCAGTCGAACAGGGGGTGTCCAACAGAAAGTCCAGTCATCTCACAATTCCCAGCGACAGTTAGCAGCGTCTTCCCAAACCCATGTCTCAGGGGTGTAACGGTTGAGACGTGAGACTGTTGTGTCATCAAACGGCGAGACCGTGGGGAACCTGACGGAAACTTCCACGTCTTCCTCTGGTAATGGCCTACCCCTGATGTTGGTGGAACGCCCATCTTGACAAAGGGTGAGACGGCGAACACCCAGCAGAAACGTCCACGTCACCCTGTGATGGTGGCCAGCTTAGACAGATTCTTCTCAACAGCAGCTGGGAAACAAATTTCCATATTTCTTGGAAGCTTAAAACTCTCACGGGGAACGTCCACACATCAAACCTCATAACCCCCGATCGGGTGATCCATCCTCTGCCTTCTTAACATCTACCGGTTTATCACCATCGCGAAGTATGGCCAAAATCGCCCAGCCCATCGTCATATCCGACTATGAGAGATGCCTCGAGGAGTTTATCTCGATTCCAATTCACAACAACGGATGGGGCTCGGTTGGGGCTGCAGCTGAAGCCAAATTAGTTCATTTCACCGTCTCTTACTCATAATTCCTTGTGGTCAAGCTGCACGTTGGTCGGGCTGGCGGTTATCCAGTGTCAAGTCTCGTTCAAATGGACCAGCGCTTGCGGGATCACTCAGCTCATGCTGGAGAGGTACATCCAAGAGATCTCGCCGGACTTCGCCCAACAGTTTTGGTTACATGAAGAAAACAAGCACGGCAAATCCATGTCTGCGATCGTCGATTGTGAGGACTTGCGACAGATCTTCAAAAAGCTCACTGCGGCACAACTGGTTCACTGCATCGACTACAGAACGGAAGAGTCCACTTGTGACTCCTCTCGCAAGTCTGTGATATTTTCCCCGAGTCCTCGGTTCAGTATGTCCAGAACGCAGGTCTGGTTAACTTGTTTCCGCCCTCGAGTCCCTTCTCAATGAGCTCTCGTAATGCTCGATACAACATTATCAGCATCCATCAGAATGTACAATTTAATGCACAATTTGTAAGTTAACCACATTTTCTTCTGAGAAGGACCATTAAAATAAGCCAACCTGGAATCAGAGGTTTCTTGCTTGTGATTAACTCTATCTGGTCTAAAGTGGCTCATGCTTTTCCTTGCGCTTGCTATCATCCAAATTGCAGTGAATGCTGGAGACGGCTCCGGGTTGTGGATAGCGAGTTGTTTGAGAACTCTAGTCCTCTATGACTCAGCATGGTTGCGATGTTCCGTTGATAAATGAAATTACTTCCCGACTGCCTGAACAGTCAATGCCTTGTATGGAGTGTCAATTCGTTCATCCCGGCTTGAGTACCAATATGCTTCCATCTCCGCCACCCATTCCTTTTTTGATGTACAAATTGAATACCGTGCGTATCCTGGTGCTTTCCCCCGGATGTTCGTTCACCTTTCTATATTTCATGTTTGCTCAGGGCGAGCTATTCTGTGGTCGTTCAGTGTCCAAGATCGCAGTACTCTGAAGATAGGTTTGAATTCGGAGACGTCGCGGTCTCGTTGGCTTTGCGCTCCGCCCACTTCACGTAGTTATCTAGGCACCCTTGCTGACGGAATCCCGACGCTTCAGATGTGGAGATGGCCAATAATGAGTCAAGCTGGGGACCTGTGGTTGTTGCATTGAGGGGCGAGTGGGATGGGCTGAGACGCGATGGCTTCTTTGGCTTGGGGTGGGGATGAGCGAGGAGAGAAGATGGAGGGACAGTGAACCAAAACAAAAACTAACTCACCTCGGCACGACGTAAATGAAATCATAAGTTGAACAAGTAAATTATTACTATGGCTACAAAACAGAGGATGTCTGGTGAAAAGAGAGCATATCTGCCGGTTTCCCCATTTCCTCACTCAGCATTATCGTGTGTGACCCCCACCCTCGCCAGAGCTACTTGTCCCATGTTGTACGCAGTGCGCGGAACCGCGCGTCCTGGTCACTGAAGATCTTTTAAGAGATGAGAAGTCAGTATTCGTTGTTGTCGACCTCACATCCCTTATCCTGGCTTCTGCTCAACCCCTCTTCCAGCTGAATCCTGGCACTGCTCTGTCGCCACCCCGCCGTCGAGCAAACACCCCGCACTACGGGACCAGTCAAATCCGTAATGATAGTGTTGGGCTCGTCCGTGACCTTTGGGAGTCGAATCTTCTTCATTGGCATGGTCACCGCCTTTACTGTCTTTCCGAGACACCCTGATGGCTGTCGGGCAGATCGATGGGCTCCTTGGATCATCCAACCCTTGAGAGCGTTGAGTCGTACTCGGTACCTGGATAAACCAAAGATGAACGAAGAGTACACATGAAAACAATTAGTAGCAGCGAAAAGGACCCGCGGAACTTGAGCGTGTCCATGAACCGTACAGAACTTTTGATGCGACTCCTTGCCCTTCATCTCTCGATGTAGAAAGAAAAGACAGCTGTCGAAACCCAAAGGAAGGTAGCCATTGTTCGTCGATGCGAGCAGACAATCGGGTTTCATGACCATTATTCAGGTCATCGTGGGTGGGTTGCCGATATGTATGTACCTGCTCCGCGAAGTGTCGCTCCGCCAGGTGTGTACTCCAGGTGCTGCAGGACTACCATCGAATCATTCTGTCTGCGCTTCTTCATGGTTTTCAGCATTCAGAGCGATCTGATAATATTCGCACGTTTCAGGAGGGATCTTGCTATGAAAGAAAAAAACAATCCTTCCTAGCAGCTGATGTTGACCTGCCGCGCCTCGGAGCCCTGTGACTTTACAACAAGCCATTTCTCCGTCAAAATCCCTTTGACTGCGGACTCTCATCTCGCAGTCCCGCCATTGCAGCTTCTCTTCGTCGCTCCGAAACGATCGGCGTAGGCAGCCCTGTCACCGGCTGTGCGCTATCGCATCCAGACTTCCCAGTCTCGCCAAGTCGTCCGCAGGCTCAATTGCTGCTGCCAGATCGTCAACTTCTCGATTTGGTTAAGCAACGATGGCAACGATTACAACGATGGCAAGCAAATTAATTGGGGCGTCAAGATCAGCCACCCCGCTGTTCCTTGCCGGGACGAGCCTCTGTTACCTGGTCGGCGCGTCTACCTGTGAGGAGACCACAGACTGCTCCTGGGTGATGGACCCTCTGCGTCATAGCATACCCTGCTGCGCACTCTGCTCATCCTTCAATCACGAGCTCAGGGTCTCAGCTTCCGCCGCGACATGGACGGCCAAGCATTATTTCCGGCCTGGCAAGAATTTCCGCAACTACCAGGGCACTAGGTTGACTCGAGTAGCGGCCTGTCTGAAACACGCGATCAAAGAAAGCCGCAATGGTCTTGGTCATGTTCGAGATGAGGGCCGGGCCAGGGCGCAGTTCCCGGGCGACGACGCAATGGACGCATTGCTATGACTGACGACGACACAAACGAGTTACGGGAGTATGCTCGTCCTTGGAGACATGCAGGAGGATACCCTGCGCACCTTGAGGCACCGGTTTGCCAGGGTAGTTGGGCGGACGAGGAGTTTGACAGTAGTTCAAAAATTTCAGGCATTCTGCTGCTGATGCTCTGATGACTCATCGCGAGGATGGTTACTATTCAGGCGTTCTTGTGGATGGCGATATCTGAAAACGCCGTCGTGGCGAGGCTGCAGTACCAGGCGTCAACTTGAGCGCTTCTTTTCCTTGGTGGCCCCGGGGACTGTGGGGCCGTAACGCCGTGCCCGGTGGCATGGGGATGCCAAGGTGGGCCTTTCTGCCCGGGTCCGTGCGGCGATATTTGCGGAGCGGATGCTCGGGAGCACGGCATCACAACTGTACACGAGGAAGCCGACGAACAAGACAACGTCGATAGTGAAAAGGCAACAGAGGCAGCAGAAAGCATCATCAAAGCTCGGCATTCAGTCGCGACGTAGAGGAGGGAGAGGGTATCCCTCGCTTCCACCAGGCTCTTCCCCTAAAAGGACATTGAGTGACCCCGCGGAACAACATCTCATATTTGCAATCGCCCCAGATCTCGTCCGCCGCTGCCGTGGGGATCTCCATCAATTGAGTTTGGGGGCTCTGCTGAGCGGATCGCAGAGATGTCTGAGACTGATTCAGTCATCAACGTGGCGCAGCATATGTCAACGGTGACAGTCAATTGGACGCGGCGATGCTTCGCGTTAGTAAATTGAACACGGCGAGGCAAGCGTCGCATTTTTGACTTGGAAATGTCTGGAGTGGATTGGGTGGATCGATCGGGCGGACATGCGCTGCGTGATATGGTGGCACGGTCGCACAGCACAGGACCTGGCGAAAACCTTGAGATCCTGTCCCATCGGAAGTTAGTGAGCGATATTCCACGTCTCGTTCGCAGGAGAATATACGAGAGCAACAGTCTTCCGACTTCCAAAGCGATTACAGCCGGGCGTCTTCACAGTAGCTAGGTGAATAGTCCCCACTAGAATGGGGACTTTGAGATGTCCCCACCAAAATAGGGATTTTCACAGTATTATCAGCAGGGTGTTGCAGGTGTTGGTTTGCGGCTATGCAGATGCTGACTCCCACTGCTGACGCTTCAATCGGGCGCGACGAGGAGTTCAATCGATGGTGTTAATGGCCCCGCTAGCCAGCATCAGACACTGGATTGGCCGCTGTGAATTCCTTACCAAAGGCACCTGGGGTAGGTGGTCCATGCACGTGGCAGAAATTGCAATGGCAGTTTTTTTTTTCCCCGCCCCGAAGTGAGGCCCCATTTTAGTGGGGACTTGGGAGGTGTGCACCCTTTTGGGTCACGATCGTGGCAGCTTTTGTCAGAAGCTGCCACCGAGGCACGGACCTGTTCTCGGTGTCAGATAATACCTCAGCCCTCCAGGGTTCTTTTCCCCACATGTTCAGACTTCCAAGGCCAGTCCACCACATCCCACGCAATAGCACGTCCTCTTCGAACTAACTGATTCATCTGGCGATTGTGCACGGTTCGATTCGCTGCTGCACGCTGCAATTCCGCTTGCCCGGATGCTGCTTGAGGCCGAGAAGGAGCGGAAGGCGAGGGATTGATGGGAGGACAGCTTCTCTAGGGAATATTCATTCACCGCCGGAAGAATTCACCAATTGCCGATCTGAGCATCACAATTACATGAGGGAAATGGTTTCGAGACAACTTAGGCTTGATTGAGCTTCATTCTACACCTTGCCTTCGCTACCCTTCGCATCCCTGACCGTATCGGGATTGGTATGCTGCAGCGGCTGTGGCTGAGAATTGGTCTTGGTCGCTCTCGTCCTCGAACAGTTGGAACCTCTGTAAGGACACGCATGCCCGATCCCCCGAGCCTCTCTTGATGGGAAATTTCGTGTTCTTCGCGCCTAGGAAGGTAACAGCCATGGTACTGAGATAGTCCACCCTGCTGGCGAGGGCGATGAGATGACGAGGCAGAGCGATTAGTGGCGGCTCGTCGAGGACGTCGTAGTTAATAGTGGCAGTCTGGGTACGGTTGGCAAAGCGACTGGCGACGGAACCGGCCCCAGTCTTCGAGGAAGGCCACAGAGTGGTTGAGCGGCAGCCCAGGGGGCATCTGGCATACTGCTCGTAGTCGATCCAGCGGTGGTGGAGTGTGTGCGCGCGCGGGGTGTAAGGCGCATTCTTTGCTCTCCACCTCCGAGGACATCGCTCTTGTGCCAGACTTATCTTGGCCAGACTCGCTGCCCTCACCAGAGATGATGTCCCCCGCTGGAGGCACCGCCGCACCGATGCTGGCTGCTGCTCCTCTCCGCCGCCGTCGTCTTCTCCCTGTCGCCGCGTGAGGAGCGCCTTTATGACGGTGTGGTCGTTTTTTTCCCAACAAGTCCTCGCTGAGCTGTTGTGACGAGCTGGTCGAGAAAACGGCACGTAAATTTGAGGCTGTTGGCGCTGTCGACAGTTTTGCCGGCATTATCACCCTGTTGTCAATACGGTCAAATGAGACTCTTGTCAAGGTAGTCATGTGAGCTTTGGGGAGTGTTTCCCTCCTCACGTCGTCTGCAGCGGCACTCATGGCTGGTGGAACCGGGTCGAAGGGGAGGAGACGCAGCTGGCGATGGCGAGGCTTCAACATGATGGCCAAGACCAAGGCAGGACGATTGTGTTGGCGGTCGCGGTGTTGAGCAGCAAGAGATCGAAAGGCTCCGACAGACGAATTTTCGCATAGCCAGCCGTCATGTTCTGCTCCGTTTGCCGACCCTCACCCAACATCGGAGAATTTGTCCTGCCTGCTGTTCATAATAGGCGATGAAGAGCAGTTCTCGGCCTTCTTGCATTTCACTCGATCACAAGTACCACAGCCCTCACTATTACAACTTCTTCTATTCAAAGTCAACCGCTTTCACCATCATGTCTGACAGTTGCGCTCGTTGTCCCTGGAAATCGCGGCCTTCCTTGCGGGACCCTCTTGGAAGCCGAAGCTTATGCGGCAAATGAGAAGACCTCCCGCGCGAGCTGCAGCAGCGAATGACCAAACTGAACAGTCTCCATGTACATGAGCCTTCCGTTGTTAGTGACCTTAGTTGTCTATCGCGGCTGCCGGCTTCGCCAAGCGGCTTGGGTGAAGTCCGGCCGCCGCGAATCGCAAATAGCGTGAGACGTAATACCTCGTTCCACGTCCGCCCCAGCTGCACACCTCCACGCACGGCTATGCCTACGATTAGGCCCCGAGTCAGTAGCAGGAGCAGCAGCAGCCGCCTTCAACGCCCCCGTCCCAGAGTTCCCGGCGTGTGGTCACCGTTTGCATCACCTACCCTGCAGATATCAGCTCGGCCAGTGCGCTGTAGGCCTCATCATTCTTGGCGGCAGCCTTCTTGGCCGCGGGCTTCTTAGCCTCGGTCTTGGTGACACGACCAGTCTTGGTCGTGGAGATGGCAGCGGGCTTGTCCTGATGAAGATATCCGTAGGTGTACTGCGAGAGGGGTGTAAGATAAGAACGCACGGCCTTCTTAGCAGCAGGCGTTTTAGTCTCCTTCTTCTCAGTGGCGGCCTTCTTGGGGGCAGCAGCCTTCTTCTCCTTGGGCTCCTTAGCCTCCTTCTTAGGAGCGGCAGCCTTCTTGGGGGCGGCCTTCTTCTCCTTGGTCTCCTTCTCAGCAGCCTCCGTCTTCCTCTCAAGACACCACATCAGGGGTAATGGAACCTGCAGATGTGCCCTTCGCTATAGTGTAACACTTACTCGAGCACCCTCCCGCCCATCTCGATCTCGATGGTCCCGCTTCTGCACGACACCTCCTCGATCACCAACAGGCCACACCCCAGCCGAGATTCCAACCACCACCTCCAAGGACAGCGATAATGAATACCGCCGTCTTCGCCTTGCTGAGACAGGGCGAGAGTTCTACAAGACACGCGATGAGTGGGCGGAACTATTACATACGGCAGTGGACAAAGGAAACAGCATGCACAGTCTGCTGGCCGGGAGAGATCACATACTGACTGAGCGGGGGGAGAATGGGAGTTATTGTTTTGCCTGTCGGGAACATCCAAGAAAAAGAGTCAGCCATCGAAGTACGAGAAGAAGGCTTCAACGGCGGCCCAGGAGGCCGAGGATGTCGTCCGAAATAGGCCTTCTTGCCATACGCAGGAGATTGATTGAGACTTGTGTGCTTCGTTTCTAGAGTACATACAGCCCGTCTGGTCTTATGCCATCCGCTTCCCTGATCTATGCCCTTCCCAGAAATGCCAATGATGCGCCCCCAGCCAGCCTCTGAAGCATATATAGTACCATCACAACCTCCAGAGCATTTTCCTTGTTAGCAATCACCCAGTACATCGTCATCTTTGCACGTGTTCATTTACGCCCGTCATTCAGGAAGTACGTCTCCCGTCAGGCTGGCGCAGATGGGCATGAGCAGAGCCCCTTTGCCCGCCCCGATCGACTTCGGCATGGACCGCACCAAATCCTGCTCCTGACGAGCCAGCCGTGTTCCGTCCTGACCAAAACCCCTTTGCCTTGCGCAGGTCGCCTGGGATGTCGCCACCAAGGTCCTGAAGTGGTTGAATGATAGTCAGGCCATCGATTACACGCAGCTCGCTCTTGAGCTCTTCTATGACGGCATGATACTGCATGCTTTCGCTCCTCAATATGCTACACACCCCCGATCCTTGCATTTGATTCAATTCTTGACCGGCCATCGCCTCGTTGAGGAGGCCGTCCAGGGTGTCCAACTGCTGGAGCACCCTCAGCCACGGCTCGCGCAGCATCTTCTCCGTCTTGTCCGTTTCATGAGATTGACGTAGTCGGCGTGGATGGCAAAGGGGCGTTGAACGCACAACAAAAGCAGGAGGAGAAGAAGCGGGAGAAGAAAAACAAAAAGAAGGAAAATAGGAAGACAGAACATTTAAAAAGGGGGGCGGGGGACGAAGAGTACGTTACAACCTGCAAACAAGCCCTCTTCCAGAACGGCGGCTAGCACAGAAAACGTGTCAACCTCCCGCTGATGCCAGGCCTCTCTGTTCTCCGTCGCGGAGCGGACGCCAAGTTGCCCAACTATTGCTTGGCAACAGGACCCGTCCTTTTCTTTAATCAGTGAAGACTACAGGGATAAGATGGCGTCACTGTCAATCGTCTATGTCGTGTCCTCCTTAGAGACACGGGATGATACTAGTGTGTCATCAGCTTCACACAGACTACCGAAGCACCAAGACCTTTTCGAAGTCCATGCTTGAAGCCCGTTCTTGTCCCTGTTTACATTTAGTATCATTCACGGGGATCTGGACAATACGATGATGAAGTCAGCTCAATTATAGCACAAGGTACATTACCTGACTTGGTCAAAGTCCTCTGGAAATGTGACTGGCGAGGCACAGAACGAGGGGCGGCCGATCAAGACAAGGAATGGAAGTAGCCCGTTGATGATACTGCAAAGATGTGGAATCCGTTTCTTGGATCTCTCTTCAATGGATCCACGACTGATAAGACGGCCTCTCGGGTTGTTGAAACGTGAGGTGACAACTTGAATACAAAGTTAACGAAGGACCAAATGGACGCAATCTTGCCGGAACACTCCTTCAGTCCCTGCCTCCACCTACGCTACCTACGTATGACGACAGCTCAAAGGCATCTTGCTGTTGGTGAGGGTGAGTAAGTAATAATGAATGAGTGAGTTAGAAGTCTAGTATCGTTGTTGACTGCTAGAACGGGTGGCAAACTCCGTGCCAAACGGTTGAACTCAACCATTCTTAGAAGCATCGCACTGGGGCTGTCTGGTAATCCAATAGAGAAATAGACTGGTATTACTCATTCTGTTTCGGTCAGCTCCTTGAAACCGGAATATGCTTGCGACTGTGCCTGTGTTGACGTCAAAAATGTCCGCCGCAGAGGGTGCCTTGCCATGACTCTCGTGGCCCTCAGTTGGGATTGAGTGGTCAAACTCTGGATTTTGGCCAAGTTCTGCGGATTAATGCACCACATAGCCTCTTCTGCAGCAGAGTAGGTACGCTCAAGTGATGAGCGAGCCGCTCTGTAATATCAGGTAAGCATCAGCCTGACTCCATCTTCACTAGCGCCCGCGGCGTGAACATAGCAAGTTTTTGACTTTTGCAAATCGCAGGACTTCCTTTGGCGATTAGAATGAGTGTTGCTTCATGATATTTGACCCGAGACAAAAGGTTTCACGTTGACAAGAGGCCGAGGCGGCGAAAGTCAGAGTTGTCGGGCACGAGTTTTGGACATTATGATGCAGGCTTGAAATGAAGCTTCCGAAACTGCCTTGTCGGGCATAGATTCTTCACGGCACCTTGAAAGGATTCGAAACTCACGAAGAGATCGTTCTCTTCCAGCCTGGATCCGAAGTTCGACTGATGTTGATCGGGAAGACGATGTTAGACCAGCCAATGGAGTTCGAGATAAAAGCCCTTGTGCCAAGCCTCGTGAGTGCGTATAAGGCGGACGCCATTGAAGATATCATAGGTCCGCTCTCGAGCGATCGATCCATGCGAAGGACGTGTGCAATCGGAGTGCGACTTCGTGACAGTCCTCGAATGTGATGATTTTATCCTGCAATAAACCTTTACACCATGTCGCCTTATCCCGCACCCCGCAAGGCAAGGGGTTTTGCATTGGAGATCTTGCTTCGCCTAAACGACGGCGTGCAGCACGCGGACTGGCGGGCCTCGGAGGCGTTTGGGAGTGTCTTAGTCTTAGTTTAGCTTTCTTGACGATTCTTCTTACACAGGAAAGGTGGAGTTAGCGAGTCACCGAGGATATCAGGTGTTGCAGATGGACCCGAAATCTCCTGTCAGACGGGGCTGATTCTCTGGTGATGGGCAGTGACTGTGGATGGGACGGATTCTGGCCAAGGAAGAACCCGCCCATGGCGAGGAGAGCCCATGCAAAAGGACCAGTGGTGACTGTAGCTTCTCGCTGAGTGTTTCTGCCTCTGCAGGATTCAGAGCATCGAGCTTGAGGATTCCAGGGCATTGATCATTCGGTTATCCAGTTCGAAATCGTGCTTGACAAGCCGGCATGAGTTTCATCATCTCCAGCAAACAGCTCAACTGGACAGTGACGGCTCGAGATCAACATCAGGGTCCAGCACCAGTTCGGAGATATCTGGGTGGGATTTATAAATCGTTGCGAGCGGTATCTCTCGCTCAGCTCAGCACTCTTCTCGTGGATTGCCGGGCCCAGAACCTGCTGGCTACGAGGAGAATGACTGACGCCGGTCCACCATGGCCCTGGAATGTGCCTCGATTTGAAGTAGACGATGCGCCGGTCGATGATAAAGTAGGCGCAACACATTGCTGCAGTCGGTGACAATTTCGAGACTCTAGTTTTTGACCATGCTAAACGCAAGAAGCCGTCGTTGCACCTCCACATGCCACAGGATTCCTCATGCAAATCCAAATGCAGCGTCGCCGTCAACGGGAGTCCAACGCCGTCGTTGCACCTCCACATGCCACAGGATTCCTCATGCAAATGCAAATGCAGCGTCGCCGTCAACGGGAGTCCAACGCCGTCGAATCAGACCACGTCATCCAAGACTCGTGCGAGAGACGCTCCCGGTGGGAAACACGTCCCAGATCACTCCGTTTCCCACTCTGTCCCTGGTCATTATCTGTATGTCTTCAAAAGACCGTCGCCCAGCATCATACATGGCCTCCGACTCATCCTCGCTTGCGCCCGACAAGGCCTGCCAAACAGAAAGTCATCTGTGGAACAGGACAGGCTGGCTTGTTTGCATGCCCTTGTGTCGGCATCATCGTTCCATAATGGCGGCATTCTCACCGTAAGTCAGCCAGCACTCCATATTCGTCAAATGACAGGTAATCTCATTTCAAGCCTGGATCGAACGATCATCCTTAACGGAACTTCCAGCTGAACTTGTGATGAGTCTCGAAGCAACAATGATGCCCCGAGACATGGTAGCGGTAATTGCCGATGTACATATCACATTCATCCTTGGTTTTGAGTGGATGGGAATGGTAGGTTCAATTATTTCCAAAGTTAACTATAGTGCGCCTGCTCCAATCATGCTTCCGTCCAAGTTTTCCCCTAATAACCTCATGCGGCCTTACATAAATGGTACTGAATAGGGAAATAAAAGATACCGGTAGGTCCAACTTCCAAGGCAGATGATGTAAGCGTTACAGACTCTTGGCTTGATCTGCAAACTGAAGGACTCTCCGTCGTTTGATGTATGTCGCATGGCGATCTCCAGCCTCCGTATGGGCCTGTTCCGCAGAAGCAACAGCATTCTCCTTCTCAACCAGAACCACCTTCGCATTTGCCAGATCGCTGTCGAGGGCCTCCAACTTTTGCTCAGCCTTCAAAACTTCCAACTTCAGACTATTGAGTACGTTTTCAAGCCAGTCGGTGATAAAGGCACGATTCTTCTGAATGGAACTGTCCAGCTCAGCTTGTTCACGCATGGCGGCTTGACACACGTTGTCCGTCCATCCCTCGTTGTTGCGCAAACTCTTCTGCGCATGATCGACAACGGCCCGCCCCGCGCGGCAAGCAGCCTCTTTCTCTTGCATCAATTGAGACGCCTTGTCCCGTTCTCGCTGCGCGTCTCTTAGTCGGGCCTCTGCTTGGTTCAGTTGTTCCTGTGTGTTTGTCGTGGAGGATGGGAACCTGCGGGAGAACTCCTCTGCCCCGGCTTGAATCGCTTGAATTTGCGCCAAAAGCGCATCAAGTGCCGCCTTTTCGGGATGTTCATCACCTTTTGGCTCTGTCGTGACTGCTTTGCCTCTGGGAGGCTCGAGACTCGGTCGCTTTGGCGACGGCGCGTTATCGCCACCGGTGAGTGTCCTTTTGATACAAGACGGAGAAATTTGGCTTTGGTCTTCTTGGTCAAGTGGGGGGCGACCCGGTTCCATGGTCCACACGGCGAGGTTGCATCCGTCCGGCCTCCAATTCGGGTTCAAGGGTTCAACGGCGTGAACTTGCCAATTTGGACTGCTCACTTTGAAGTCAGGCAGAAATTGGGGCTCCGTGTTCACTTTGGCGTTTCCCAATCCCAAAGCCATGTTCGGCTGTACACTTGCGATGCTGAGGCGACGGTCACAACAGTACTCGGCGCTGCTTTGGGATCCACCTTCTGTGGTCAAAAGATGTGCCAGTTGTCGTCTTGCGCTAGCTCCCGTCGCGAAGAATTCGTTGAGGCTGCGGTGTCCTTGCAATAGGTGCCGGAGGGCAAGAAGGCAGAAAGCGCCACAACTTGTCCCGTCGTCTTGCTGCGGGCCGCTCTACGATCTGTTAGTGGTGTTTTTGCTGCTGTTCAGGAGAGTACCTACTAGTCTTCTTACTAGAAATGGCACTCCCGGCAGTAAAGCTCCCAGCCAGCGGTTTGCCGCATCCTTGATTTCCTCAGCGAGGACCGCGATTGAGAGAGGATCATACACATCAATTATACGTTCTGTGATGTGGAATACTCCCAAAGTCCAGTGTCGTGGGCATTCATGATGAACGATTGCCATCATAGTCGTCGCTTGGCCATTTCGAATTTGTCGCGGCAGCAATCTCTTGGGCGTTTCGCTCGATGGCTTGAAGTAGAGTGGGTGGCATAACATTGTGCCGTGTGGCAGACCGTGTTGCTTGACAAGGCATTTTTGAAGAAGATCGATGGTACAATCAGATAGATACTCAGAGGAGAGAAGCTGGTCGATGGCTGTTTGTCGTTCTGATTGAAGGGTTGGAGTGGCTGTGGCGGCCGGAAGTAGCGCGGTTGGTTGGATTGCTTCATCGGTGTTAACGACGTCACTCTCATTGCTGGTATTTCTGATGCTTTCTGTCACGATGAATACATCATCGTCGTCCGAATGAATGTCGTTGGTTGCGGCGTCGATGGTGATAGGTTCAAAAGTTTCGACGTCGTCTTGCGATGTTTGGGCGACGGACTCCGGCTGGGCGTCGTCAAGTTCCCGTCCGAAATCGGGCTCCTCCTAAGGTTGGGTCTGACTCGGTGGGGAACTGGGAACGTCCGGCATGGCGTGCAGGGGTGACAACGGCGTGGGAGATGCGCATCTGTGGGAAGAAGATGGTTCTTCGAACCGGCGGCCGACCTCAACAGGCCCATTCTGGGCAAAACGCTCGTCGGTGTTGCGAAAAGGTGGACGCGTTGTCAGACGACTCTTTCCAGTAACATCGGCGTCGGCAATGTTGGGGTGCTTTTGCCGGAACGCTTCGACGGCATCCTTGGCGGTCGACTTGGTCCAGTACAGCCCTTTCGGTGTGGATGCTGCGTTGTGCAGGAAGCCCCCGGGTTGGTACAACGTCTTGAGGTCGATTTGCGCACGAAGGCACATCTCAGTCAACCTCACCATGCTCGCCAGGGCGTTCTGACAGAATGTCTCCGTCGGTACAGCGGTGTTTCGACGGTGGAAAGCAGGAGGAGGGAGCCAGTTTCGTCCATCCCAGTGATGGTCCAAAGTGTTTTCGTACCTCCGACACCTGTCTGCGGAGGTGACAAAGCTCTTGGCCACCTGGGTTGTGTCCTTTATTAAGGGAAGGTTGCCAATGACGCCGTCGACGACTGTCTGTCGCGGCTTTGGGTCAAGATCTCGTAGCTGCCGACGAACAAAGGATCTGGCTTCAGGGCCAGGGGGAGGCCCGTTGTCAACAACATTTCTCATGAATCTGTGGTACTAGCAGGGATGTTGATCAGTGTCTAGTTTGTAGCAATGCCCGGCCCTGGGACAGTATCGGTGGCCACTCACAGGACTATTGTCGGTTGTGGTATCCTGATCAGGCCGGCCTTCCGAGGCCAGTGTAGGGGCAACGGCGACGCTGCGTTCGTCTTTGACGTCACTGTTGGCATCCTTCACGGGAGTCGTCGATCGTTCTCGTTTGACGGCTCGTGCAGGCTGCACCCTTGGACCTGGCGTCGTTGGGCAGCGTTGTCCACTCTTAGGCATTATCGGCGGTCAGATCGTGATCGGCGTACGAGTTGGAAGCGGTCGAGTAGGGAGCACTTGTGTAGGCGGCTATTTGGGAACGAAGTAGAAAAAGCGACGGGCAAGGAAAAGGAACTAAGGCCAAAGTAACGAAAGGATGCCGCCCAGAACAGAGTCCAAGAATTGAGCGCAAGATGATGATTGTCCAGAGGAGGTAGTCAGAAGCAGCCGAGGGGCAAGCACTTGGGACACTGGAACTGGGGGAAAGGTTCCCGGGTTCCCGGGTGCTTGTGTGCCTGTGTGCCTGTGTGCCTGTGTGTACTGGTGGTCCGGACACAAGGACTTTGCCTGCGTCCGAAGTGGCGCGGCAGGAACTGCTGCTAGGTCGTGCCTGCCAGCCGTGCCCGGCAGTTCGTGTTGCGGCTGCGCAACATGGCAGTTGCCTGAAGGGGCCACTGGGACGCAGCCAGTCGGAAGGAGTCGGTGACATAAGGAAGGTAAGGAAGGTACCTAGACCTGACAGGAATGGAACCGGCGCGTATGGCCAAGACGAAGTGAACCCGAGCCACAGGAATCTGCGATGGCATCCGTCTGCAACCTGTGAGACAAATTAAGGCCCCACAGGAGTACAGCTCACCCCGATGGCCCTTGGACAGACTCCAGACTCGAGGCAGAAGATTGAATCCCCGGGGCTGGCATTGCTTGTGCGTCACTCGGTCGTCGCGGGGGATGCGGCCAGCGTGGCTGAGTGTGCCCTCGTGCAGAGAAGTTGCGGCTGGGGGTTGGGCGCGGTGTGGCTGAGGAAGGAGACACATGTGGTTGGGTGCAGGAGGGGACTCCTGCTTGGGGCGGGGACGCTTTACCTGAGGCGCCATCTCAACGACCAGCGCCTGCACCGCTTTTTGAGCAAGCCTGGCGGCGGTCAAACCATGAGCAACAACGATTTCACTGCAGCAGAGCCTGCTAGATCTTTCTGGGCAAAACATCTGACCGTGACCTTCCCTCCTAGCTGTGTGATGGCTCCTTCTCCTTGTGCCTACCGCCTGCCATGCGTTTGACGGTCGCAGGCGCTGAAGCCTTTGATGGCTGCATCTCAGACCTCTGTTCAACACCAGCCAGCCTCTGGCACACCGCTAGCCAAGCTCCCCGGTCTAGAGGGTGTCCATCCTGTCATCCAGATGCCGCGACGGTTCGACCCCAGAGCCTGTACCGCATGTCCGTCCGTTGGTCAAAGTCGACTTGGGCGGCGGTCCGTTGAGATTACCAGGATCGAGGTCGGAGGCAGGCGGCGTGGGTGAAGTGATCGTGGGCGCCGCGGGGACGCTGCGCAGGTAAAGGTTCTTGTTCTTCGATGCACTGCGAGCGGCATGCGGAAAGCTGGCTTTATGGGCGAGAGCTGAGGAGTTGGAATCCGTCGCGACCTGAGGATTGTGGTATGCTGGTTGCAGTTCAGTGCGGCAAGGCCTCCCGATGACGATGCTCGGAGTTGAGCTGCGGCAGCAATTCAGACCGCTCGACACCCGCGTATGTTGGCACCGAAGTTCAGGTACCATCTGTGGTGCCTGCACTTCTACCGAGGTACCTTGAAAGGTCTGGCCGAGTCGCTATCATTCAGTGGAGTCGCTACCACACAGCATCCGCTCGGTGGCTGCCTTCCTGTGGTTCGGTGCAGTGAAGTCACTGCCACTTGTGGAGTCGCTGCCAGTTGTGGAGTCGCTGCCAGTTGTGGAGTCGCTGCTAGTTGTGGAGTCGCTGCCATTGGAGTCGCTACTATGCAGTAGATGTGCACTTCTGATGAGCCTAACAGCATTATCGCTGGTGTGGTCAACCATGTCAGTCACCGCCCCCGTTCCGCTGGATGTGCAGAATTATTCCCGTACAAGTACGAAGTTTCTGTCTAAGTACCACGTCTTGAACACCATATCGTCCGCCAGTGGGGGGCGCGCAACAGTCTAGGCGTGCTCTAGCATCCAGCAAACGGCCACCTCCCGGCCAGCAACAGCGCCTGAACCCGCGGCGTATCAAGTGATGGTAGTTCGTGAAGGGAATATCGAGGAGGTTTTGTAGGATTGGGAGATCTAGGTGGCGGTGGGGTCCAGAATTGAAGTCGGCGAAGGGGCGAGGGAAACGTCAGCTAGGAGGAGGGGAAATCGGGGCAAGCTTGTGAGTTGCAAAACATGATCCGAAAGAGCTCAAAGTAATACTCATAGTTTCACTATCAGATTGTCTTCGCCGCAGACCATGCAAAAAACTATTGTCGAATATCTAACGGTGCTGGCGGTTCCTGGGCAGCAACTGGATCAACACGACATTGCGTTCATCTGCGTAAGGTCTCGATGTTCAATCTTGAAAATTAACCGACGTCTCATGGTCAATATTGCAACGCCTCCCGCAGGTCTCAGCATATTCCACTGGGAAGACGCTGATGCCTGGTTGGGCCATGGACATATTTGCCCAGATCACAAACCCAAGACAGAGCCAATTGCAGCCTCTCCTGGATTCTGAAGAGTCACAGAAGATGGAAGAAAGCGTGGGAATCGCTGATGGGGTCTGTGTAGCTTCCGTCGAGAGCGACCGGCTAGATGACCAAACTTCTAGCAACCGCGTGGCTGGAAGGAAGCCATGAATGACGATGGGCTGCGTCTCTCCCTTGAGGACAACGACCAGGAGGGGTTCAAGGCCCACTTGTAGCGTCGCAGCGCAAGTTGATGTTGGCGAGGGCCCTTCAGCGCGCGGCGAGTAAGTCGTGCGGATCGGTGATACTAACAGTCTGCAAGATGACAGCAACGGCGAGTGTCCGGGTTCGGTTTTGGGAGATGGATCATTTGGTCCCAGTATTTCGTCGCCTTGCGATGCATGGGACTATCCAAGAGGACATTCGCATGGTGAGACGAGGTGATGTCTGGGCGTCGAAGGTGACGCTGTGTCCTTGGTTGCATCACCAAAGCAAAGGGTGACAAGTTCGAAGCGAGCCGCAAGAGGTGCAAGAGCGCGCAGGTCGACGTGCAAGCAGTCGGTGCAGACATGTTGTGCCCACTGGAAGTTTTAGAAGGACAGTTCTATGGAAATTACTAAAGCATGTGGCAGGGTACCTACCTTGCCCGGGCAATATTAGACCCGTGGTGTGGATGACACCGGCTGTATCGCTAGCTTTGGGAATAGGCCTCGTGTGATGATGTTGCAATCTTTTCTCCCTCTGCATCCTTTAGTTAGCCGTCACGCTTGGCACAGGAGCAGAGAACACGAGGAATAATGCCAGTGAAAGCGTGGTCGTCGTCAATGCTTTGTGAGCCAAGGTGTCTTGCTGGTGACGTAGGACAGCCGATCGGGAACCCTGAGGTTGAGGTTGGAAGAAGAGATGTGGTGGGGGAAACGAGGGAGAGTTCCTAGTTCATAAAACCGCATTTCCGCCGAATGCTGCCTTCTGAAGTGCTCGGTGTGCAGGAGAGATTGGCCATGGAATCTTAGCAACCACCCATACTTGTAGCCATCTCGCTCAAGATGTCCAACAAGCAACCGTACGCAAGGGCTTCCATCACATAGGGTCGCTCATCAACGACATGATTTATGTCTCCATTGTTCCCCTCTGACGAAAGCCGTCTTATATCTTTCATTAAGTATCGCCATCACAGGCTCGTATTTCTGAGGGTTCAAAAGAACCCGGGTGTCGTGTTTTCTGTCAGTATGACCGCGAAACACGCACCCCGGCATTCAAGTTGCATGTTCGGTGCGGATGTTTGAGAGGTTTCGGCGGTTTCCGGAGCAGTACCCCTTTCCTGAGATGAAAGATTCCATCGAGTTTCAGCGAAGACTGAAACGCAAGATGATGAGCTACGGAAAACAACAAAGTTAATTATTGGGGTTGCCGACGTTATGACCATGCTCGCAATGTTGAGTTGCACTTACGTTCTGATGGCTGACCTGTCGAACGGTGCTGTTGAAACGCAGAAACGATCGAGCAGGTCTCGCTTGGGAGAAGGGATGATTCTCATTGTAACCATGAGTGTGGCGCTATCTGTATGTTGTTTGCGCTGGTAGTGGTGTCGCAGCGCTGCGTTTAGGTGTACTTCATGTGGATCGTGGATGGCGTCTGCGAATCTGCCGAGTGGGTGTATGTGACGAGAGTTGGTGATGTCCTGCTGCTCATCTCAGCTTGCAGGTTGAACTCGTGGGGCGGCCTGGCAGGGCTGCGCCCAACCTTGTCCACATCCAAATAAAGAAGCGGCAGTGCACGGTATGAGATGACATGCTGCTCGGATCTTAATTCAACCTCCTGAAAGAGAAAGACATGAGAAATGCCAGCTTGGACGTCGTCAAAACAGGGGAGAGAGCGTCGTCATTGGAGGCTGCAGGCCCCGCGACTTTGTCGCCAGGATCCAAGAATCATGAATGCGGAGACACTGAATACGGCAAGTCGCAAACAACTGAGAACTTAGTGCTGGCTCATCTTACCCTGTAGATTGAGATCTTGGTGCAAGTGGAGATTATTGGGTCTCTCAAGCCTGTCGCACCGAATACGGCGCCGCCGGGGGGGGGAGGGGGCGGGGTCGGC
>JAKMWS010000230.1:0-82682 GCA_025327135.1 Colletotrichum sp. SAR 10_71 | reverse complement strand
ACGCCCCATACCAAAATTTTAAATAAAGCAATTCACGGAGCGATGGCAAACAAAAAAAAAAAAAAAAAAAAAAAAAAAAAAAAAACAAGGATCTCCCCCAGGATTCGTCAACGTCTTTGGAGTTTTGGCTCTTCCGAAACCGCCGGCTCCATCTTACCCCATCCAAGAACCCTCGGGGGTTGTGCGTCCGAACGGGCCTCGCCTACGGCTACATAGCTGACGCTCTCTTCCTGATCGCCGTCCAGGACATTCGTCCACCCCCATTTGCTCCCCCCTTCGGCGCCGGAGCTGTCCTCCCGCCTCCCCTTCGTTTCCAAAGAAAAAAGAACCATGGGCCGCGTGTGATCTTTGGGATCTGGGCCCGGGCTCGGGTCCATGGGAAACCTTCGTCTGTTCGCCGTCGTGCCTCTCGGTTCCAGCCACCCGCACAACGCCATTGTGAGCCGTCGTCTTGGGTTCATCCGCTCTGGTCTGCTAGACTGTCGTTTGGAGTCCAGTATCACGGCGCCGAAACGAGGGTCAGAGAGCATATATTGACGACAGGCAGGCGAGCCTTCATTAGTGGAAGATGTCTATGTATCCGCACGTGGCAACACGGAATGAAATGTACTTGAGTCTTCCGTGTCGCTGTCCAGCTTGGCTTTTGACAACTCGCGAAACCTCGTAGTTGATAGTAAGGGAGTTGACAACCTCAGACACGCGACTTCACATGGACACACACCTGCTCACGCTGCTTCAACGGCGGTTCTTGGTCATCAATATCACCGCATTCTAGTAGGCGTCAAGTCAAGTACACATCAACCAACTTTCGCCTTGTTCAGTTCCACAGCAACGCCGCTTCACCTGCAACGCTGCTTGCTTGTTGGATTACTCGTCGATAGCTTGATTCGACACTAACAATACGAGGTAAGTCATGCTCATCAACCCAGCGCGAGCTATGCGCCGCAGGAACCATTACAACGCCAATAACCTGATTCGTATGCCGTGTATGCCGTCACCCTGACCATCCGTTTTGAAGGCATAACCCCCCCCGGCCGGTGTCATCCTTATGACGGGCCCCCCTTTTTTTTCCACACTCTGAGATCAACACATCTCACAAACTCCTGTAAAAACCATTCACCGCCTGGACTGCTCATCGCTTCGAAACTCGACTCGGGGGTCGGTCTGTCGCCATTCTGTGGCCCATCGTCTTTCCATTGCGGCCCGACCTCGAGCTCCGTTCCGGCAACTGCTTCTTCTTACGCTTCAGAAGCCCACGGACCGTCTTGAAGGGCAAGACCAGCAACGCCACCACCGCAAAGAATGGCATTGTGATGATGGCCCAGACTGACTCTACCAGCCACTGCAAGAATCCCGGCCGCGCGGCGCTGTTTTTGGCCGCGGCAGCTGCAAGTGCGATGGCGTCGTTCAACCGCGTGTCAACAGCCGCAAAGCGCGATTCGGTTTGAAAGGCGAGGACCGTAGCTTTCTTCTCATACCGTCGCACTGCTCGATTCAGAGCGTCAAGATCGGGCTGGATGGCGTTGCGAACATCGCGAGCAATGGCGGCCTCTTGCTTGATTTTGGAAGTGTCCGAGTTACCATTCTGCTTGATCGGCGTCGGCTCCGGTCGTGATTCTAATAATTCTAGCCTGGCCATCAATACCCTGACTTGGTCCGGCGTAACAGCCTCCTCTTTGAACGGGTTTGCGTGGACGTCTCGCTGCAGCTGAAGCGTCCGGCACTGAACTAGCTTCATCATGTGTGACAGCGGGCGGAGCTCTGCAGCAAGCAGAAAGATGGTCAGGTTGTAGTTGGATACCAGCCCCTCGGAAGGACGGCTCAGCTGCGCGCGAATGGCATGCAGAAGATATGCACCCAGCATGGGGAACATGAAGCATGATACCAAAGCCAAGATCTCATGTACCCAGAGCTCGGCCAGTGCGTCATCCTTCTTCACATTTTGAGGAACCTTGAGCGCCGGTTCCTGTACCGACGACGTGGGTGTGGTGGGGACCTCGGACGCATCGTCAAGGCTTCCGTTGACTGCATGACCGTTCAAGGTAGACGCCGTCGACGAAGGGCTCCCTACGGCCTGTTCGTTCTCGCTTTCGTCGTCGATGACCGCACTGGTGCTGACCTCTGCCCGAACGCGCACTGCCTGTGCCGAATGGTACCAGTTCCTGAGCGACGATGTCAGCGCTCGGATGATCCTGTCCCCCGCAACGAGGAATTGTAAACGCCGGACTTACCATGGATGTGTCACAGACCAGTGCAGGAACACGGCCGACAAGCCCAAAAGCATTATATCCGTCACGACAGCGCTGCCATTATTAAACAAAAGACCACCAACGGCCGGGAGGAGAGCAAAGGCTAGAGGGATTGAAGCCCAATTTGACATGTCGTCGGATGATGGCGGCGGCACGCCCGTCGGTTTTGGGTTCAGCAGGTCTCTCGCCTCTCCAAAGCTATAATCTGAAAGTGTTGAACTTCTCCTCCGATGCAGACCAGCTCTCTCGATGAAGGATGTCTCTGTTGGAAACTGGCCAAACGGCGTCCGGCGCCGCAGTTGCGAGGACTCATCGACAGTCACGGCGCGTTTGATGGAATGGCCGGAGGGTGCTGGTGATGGTGTCGCGCCGGGCGAGGACACGGTCTGCTTCCTGCTGATATTGCTCGCCGCCGTAACCGGCGTAATCGGGCTTCGGGGGCCTCCGTTCTCGTCGGACATGGCCAAAGGGAGGTGGATATTCAGTCTAGGTCAACTCTGTGTAGCCGCAAGTTCCGGCGTCTTCGGAGTATTGTCGCTTTCAAGCTCCGTCGGTGGAGGATGTTGTATCGTTGCTCGTTTTGTAGGGACAGTCGAGAATCAAGAAACGGACATGCAAGTCCAGGCTAGGGACAGGCAGTCGAGGGGTTTTGAGGATTCCTCATGCGCGACGCGGGCAGGCGAGCTAAGGTAGTGCAGAGCAAGACGAGAGGAGAGGGGGTTTCCCGAGGCGAGACAATCTCCTGAGCAATAAGGCAGCAGAGGAAGCTAAGGAAGGGGGAGAAAAGGGAATTCGGAAGGGAAAGAGGAGAAGGAGGAAGAGGGGGAAATGGCGGCGACGGCGGCGTGCCACAAGTCGTGGTGTGTGTGTACGTGCGACCGAACCGGCTCAGTCGTTCAAGGGCGAGTGAAGCGCCACGAGCTGAGGGTTGGTTCGTCGCGGCGGGAATGGACGTGGTTTTAGTTTGGGACTGGCTGGTGGCGACTTGGGATCGTCCCTTCCCTGCCTTTGCCTTGTCTTGCCTTGTCTTGCCTTGCCTTCCCTGCTGGACGCAGCTAAGACACGGTGCTAAGCTGCTAAAGGTACCCAAGACAGCTTGATCGCAAGGCAAGGTACCGCGCCGTGATTGGGCCAGCGGCAAGCCTGACGCTGACGCTGACGCTGCTGCTGATGCGTGAGTCGGGGTCTCGAATCGGGGCCGGGTACTTATGGCCGAAGTATCCGTACGGTACGGTGGGTGCCTGACGGGAGTGCCCCAAGAATGGGACGTGGAATGAGCAGCTAGGAGCTTCGACCAATGGAGGCGGGGATGCGACGGTATGCAGGAGCAGACGAGAGGTGAGGAGAAGCCGTCGTCGAGCACGCGATATCTACGTTGTTTAGGTAGGTAGGTGCATTGGATACCTTATCTATGGGAGGAGGTAAAGGTAAGGTATCTTACCTTAGGTACCTACCTAGGTAAGGTACCTTAAGGTAGAGATGGTGGCGGAGGAAAGGCAGAGAGTATAGAGGGACAGCGATGCAGCACAGAAGCTCCCTTGTCTACCTTAAGGTATGGAAGGTAAGCTCTATTGATGTTGACCAAATCGAATCCATCTTTACTGGTACAGCTGTGCCGAACTGCCCCAACAGGGCTTGCTATTGCTTGCTCCTGGGCTACTGGGCTGCTATTCCTCCTGCTTGCTCCATGTTTCCTGCATGTCTAACTGCGGACTGCAGGGATGGGGATGATGCACCTTCAACGTCACCCCCACCCGGCCACCCTTGGTCACTTCGCGTTCCTCACTGGCTGCAGCTGCCTTCTCCAGATTAGGGGTTGAGAAAATACGTATTTTATCCAAAAAACGACGTATCAGTACTCTAAATAAAAAACAAAAAAAACCGAACAAAACGGCGCTAGCCTAATCGGGCTAGCCTATTGCCTAAAGAGGCTAGCGCAGCCAGATCAATCAAAAGTCCGCTCCGCTTCCACTTTTCAGCCCCATATTGACGCCTCTACCACCCTTTTTGATATCACAAAGTTAACGCCGCCATCTACGCCATCATAATACCTCGCGCCAGCGCCACTCTATACGCCGAATTTCAGCGCCTACCGCCCAATTTCAACTTCAAAAGTCCTCACCACTACTACAAGCACTGCAGTACGTCTCTCGCCAGCAGCAGTACTCATCTCTAAGCCCATCTCAACATATGCCAACCATACCAAGCCCACCTCGCAACTACAAATAATAAGCAACCTCTCCAGAGCTACTTCGCTACTAAAACACACCAAGTAAGCAAAACCCTACCACAGCAGCTTAACTACCTCGCTACTACTACTGTTTACTGCAAAAGTAAGCCTTTTACTACTTATGCTAGTAAGTATAATACTACCCTGTTTAAGCTCCTCTATACTAGTTAGGAGCCCCCCTCGCTATACCTACTTCACACACACCTTCTCAACAAGGTCTATAACGACATACGCTATTAAGTTGCTAAGATTTTAAACTCACTTAACCACCTCAATATTATTTTCAATAGATCTAACAATACCTCCTCCAACCACGTTATAAATATCTACATACAGATCCCAAACAGTTCTACCTTCTACTAGCAAACCTAAGATATAGGTGATAACCTCCACAACGCTGAGATAACTATTCACACTCTCTTACCTAAGCTACAAGCTATTTCAGATAGCAACTTATCATAGATCAACAGCTTCACCACAGATACAGCCAAAGTCATAAGGAAGTGCTACACCCTCTTAGAAGCCCACCCAGCACTCTCATCCTTTAGAGTACTCTGCAACTCTCACAGCCTCTAACTACTAATCAGCAATATACTCAAACTACCCTACTTCAAGCTAACATTTAAGCAAGCAATATCAATAATCAACGCCTTCCACACCTCCAAGCTTCAACTTACCCACCTACACACCTACCAACACCTCAAATACCACAATACTAAATACTCTCTAATTACATCAATTATTACTCGCTAGGGCAGCCAAGTTCAAGCCCTCAAGTCCCTCCTACACTCTCAAGAGGCACTTAAGCGTTACCAATCAGAGTTACCACCAATACCTCCAAAAAGCTTCCCACCACATATTACAGAGGCCTACCACTACATACACAACTAGCACTTCTAGCGCCAATTAGAGGTCCTCCATAACCTACTCCAGCCAATTACAGAGGCACAACACATCTCAGAAGCCAACCAAAGCCACCTCAGCCACATTATCCCTCACTAGCAGGGCATTTTAACAGCCTAACAACAGCTAGAGATTACTAGCAAGCCCCACAAACTTATCAACAATAGCATATAGCAAAGCCTCTACAATATACTCCACACTCACCAAGCCAAGCAAGTTACCAACTACAACTAGCTAACTTAAGCACTCAACCCCTCTACGCTCATCAACAATATTCTCAACAGTACAATTCGCCATATTAAAGTCACCTTACGCAAACTAGCCAGCCCTACTTCTGAAGAGGACATCTAGCATAAGTTTCTAGCATATCAAGCCCACAATAGCCACCACATTTTCAGGGCTAGCAGCTCTTTTTAGCTACCTCAGAAGCCCTACAAGGCCTAGCAAAAAGCAAAGATCATAAGTTCAAAACTCACCATCATCGCTTTACGTCTTTTTAGTACCATCGCTAACTCTATGCCTTCCAAGAGGTCTTTTTCGACGCAAAACTTCCTCCACAGCCACATACGCAACAAACTCACACCTAAGCGCACAAATAAGTTAGCATTCATCTACATCAACTCACAAGTACTCAAGAGATTAGCAGGCATAGCAGAAGCCTCAGCAGGGGGTCCAATTCGCTAGGAACAGGCCTCTAAGTCAGACTTATTACATTTCGAGGATCTATTAGCTCACAACGAGGTAGAGGAGGTCGAATTACCCCTTAAGGATTAGCTTAATACAGATCCCTGCATTTTCAGCTGAAAAAAACGACGTTTTGACCCAAAAAGTACGTCAACGTGCCAAGAGAACAGATATTATCCTCACATACTGCTCCAGATTCTCAGCAGGCTGCTCCCGCCGCCGCCCTAGGGTTGCCCACCCTGTAAGGATCCACTGCGCACGCCGTCTGCCGGGAGAGCTTCTCCGCTGCAACCTTGCTGGATGCGCCTCTGCAACCACCACCTCAGGGCACGCCTCCCGCCATGTACCTACTTGTCTACAGACCTATCTTGCCTTCGTGCTTCTTTGCTGCCCGGTGCATAATCGCAATCTCCACGTATTTCCTCTGCGAGTGCTTCAACGGCGCAACTAGCGATACCGTCTTCAAGCTGGTAACATCTTCATCTCGGTATTACAGTGCTCCTGTCTTCCTCCCATAGGCCCAGCGCCGAGGATTGACCGCACTTGAAACAGCCATCTCATCGCCAGTGACCCGTCCATCTGCTTCCTCGGCAGGTCATCATCTAGAATCACTTCCACCTGCTAACATGGGATATGAGTATCGGCACCTTACGTCCCGTCGTCAGAAGTCCGCTGCTTGCACCTGGCATCTGCCCCATAACCTTATCTGCGCCCATCGCGGCCTGTCGATTCCGAGCATCTCGTACGGCGCAAGTATCTAAACAGAGGCAGTTTCTGCCTCCTTAGTGCAGCAATTGGCGTTGAGAATCACTGGCGGCGCCTGATGCCTCGGCATCGCAGTCCAGGCTACTTCTTGTGATGGCTCGACTTTGCAGTCATTCGTTGTCTGACAACGGGTAAAAACATGCAGCCGCGGGCTTTCGCCTTGCCTTCCGTCCCCGCCCCAACAAAACCATGGACTGCTGCAGCACCGATGCTGTCATATTCAGCCAATCCTCTGTAGTACTTCGTCTGAATCCACGAGCCTAGACCGGGTGATCAAAATCGACCCGGTGGGAGGTAAAGCACGGGAAGTGAATCTCTTGCTTTCGCGGCGAATCTACCTCTGAGGAAGACCAACGTACTGAATCGCCTTGGGACGAGCGATTGCTGTGGTTTCTTTCTTCGTCACGGGGCCTCCACATCGTTGGCCGTGCCCCGGGGCTGGCCGAAGCGACCTTGTCATCGTCTGAATTAGACCTGATGGTTCAAGATAACCTCAAGCGAGCTGCCAGGATGTCGAACTGCACCTCGCTGCCGCGCGGTTCGGATGAGCATGTGGTGCACTAAGGTCACCGAGGTCTTATTCCCGCGACCGCGTCCTTCAGTCCTTCTCGTTCCAAGCGCGCCGCTCTCATTTTTATTCATGTCCACTTGGGAATGTTCAGTCTCAACCCCGCAAGTCGGATTGCGAGCGAACGTTGTAGCCCAGTCAGAGACGCGGCTCGACTGCGCGATGTGGCCACAGCGCAAAGTGCAATCGGACGGCCGCTATCACCTTATTGCCCTCATAGGCAAGTCAAAGCACGACCAGTTTCCCTGCTGGAGGCCACCTCTGGCCGAGTTGTTTGGACTGTCGTCGTTTGATGTTGCAAAAAGGAAGACGTCAAGACTTGGTGGTTTGCATCGCCTAACCCATCTGAGCTGATGGAGGCTGGCTGAAATATGTCTGAGAGTCGGGTGTCAAACGGAACCCCGCAATTCCCCTAGCTGGTCACGGCAATGTCTCATTGACGTGTGCCAGCCGCGAGAACAAACGAACCGTGGAACCGAAACCTGCGGTTGAACACAAAGCGGAGTACTCGTGTCCGAGATGTGTCATGTACAAACTCGAAAACAAAATTATCTTCCGGTACAGAGCTCCGGCGCCATATGTATTGCTCAGCAAGCGCGACTGCGCGCAGCAGTTGGCTGTCTTACCCGGACAGCACGATCGACACGTAGAATGCCCTGCTCGCTCGTGTGCCCCATGGGCATCAACGTTGCCAGATTGAGATGCCAGGAATGCCATCCTTCCGTTTGCAAGGGATCACTTTGCTCGTTCGTCCGCCATTTCAGGCTGTGTCTGATGTCCAGAAGTAGACTCAATCTGCAACGGGAGGTTGACCGCCCTGAGACAGCTCCCAACCAATGCAAGAAGCTCCGGTCGGATTTGACCTGTCTGCATCCTGAGCCTTCCAGAACTTGGTGTTTTAAGTCTGGTAAAGTCGGGCATGTTGGAAGGCCCTCATATCCAAGTTTGCAGGCAGATTGTCCAATGATGACAGAAGTGACTTCATCCAGCCGCGGGCTGCTAGTCCAGGGCCATCGCCGGGTACCTCATCGTGGTGTACCGTACCTGAGCCCAGTTGGCGGCCCCCCTGGACGGATTGGCGGAATCACCGCCCCGCTAGCCGTACCTGAGTTGCCAGATTTGGGACCAGGAATTGTGGTTCGAATGAGAGATCTGTCGAATCTCAGCGCGATAGTCTCGGGGAACCTTGTAGATCAGCGTCCCTTTTGGTGCTTATTTCTTGTTTTATTGACATGTCTTGGGCCAAGCAAGAAAATTCGGTAGAGCGGGAAGGTCAAGGAGGGCGAGAGCAACGCCGTGCTCAGCCAGCCAATTTGCCAACCGTTCGGGGCTTTCGAAGCTCCAAGAACCTGGCACAGCAAGATTCGAACTGCATGGAAGGCATCTCATCATGTGAAAATGAGATGATACGCACAGACGCTCTGGTCGCGACGGCATCTGCTTGATCAACGCGCAGAAGGACGATGGGGACGCGAAGAAGTGCGTGGCTTGTGGGTTCGTCGAGCTGTGGCCGTTGCACCATTTTGCGAGTTTCGAGGATAAGCCGCTGACGAAGCAATGCCCAGGTCGGCTACCTACTTGCAGACGCCTACCTATCAGAGGAGAGAGGAGGCTCAATCTCGTACATACGTGAGAGTGTGCTCGGATCGTGTGCAATCGTGTCCCTCATCCCGCAGACGTGGCCATCCCGACGAGCCGGCCAGCAGGACCACTGAATGTTTTGCCAAACGCGCCGCAAGGTGTCATCGGGAACATTGCCAACGCTTGAAAAAGAAGTCTGCCGACGCGGACAACCCGGTCAAACCCTGGCCTCGTTTTCTCGGGGAGCCAGGGGAGCCAGGATGGTTCAATGGGCCCGGGAAAGGGTATGGGAAGGAAGGTAGCGAGTGCGTCACCTTGAGGCCAGGCTGGAAAAAGTTGCCCAGCCCGTGTTGATTGAGGGCAAGGCAAGGCGAGCGGGAGCCTGGGTGTTGGGCGAAAATCTCTGCAGAACGGTAGACCTGAGTGCAAAATGGACAATTTAAAGCACCATGGCTGGTGAGGCGGAAAGACAGGGTCCTGCCAGGCTGAGGAGGTTCCGGGATGGCTACAAGTCGTGAGGTTGGTTTTGAAGCAGCCGGCGTCATATATTGTTGGGCTGGGGACGGCTCGTTGGAAAGCGTTTCCGCATCGTGTCAGGCCCTTCTTTTTCTTTTCTTTTTTACCGTGAACCCTCCCGCCTCCACCGAGCCTTGCGTCAGGAGGGAGCTTCGACGCTGTACACTGTATCTGTGACAGAGACTGCCCGGCGGAACGTCCGATTGTCGAGTCGTCGACTTCTGGCCGTTTCCCCCAAGCAGCGGGGCATTTTTGGGTTTTAAGCTATTGGTGTCTGTCTCTTCTTCTTTCTTCCATTGTCTCCCACCCTCGACTCGCCCGCGACAAGTTTTTAGGCCGACATCTGACATATCGGTTGCTCGAAAAGACACACGATAGACATCGCCCTCACGGGGCGTCTCCGGAACCGACGGCGAAAACCAGATGACTATTGGAGGAGAGAAACCGAGGACGAAGAGACAGAGACGAGTGAACCGGTCACCAGGCAGATCGTGATCTCGCACGAGGCCGACAGCGGACTACGCACAACCACCACGCGATAGCTATACATCGTCACCAAGCAAGCGCGTCGCCTCACCCAGCAGCAGCAGCAGCAGCAGCATCTTGGTGCCCACCCAGGCAGAAACATATCGTCACGGGCCTCGCTCTACCCGACAGGATCCAAGCAGCAGAGCATAGCGCAGGCACAAGCAGGCACAAGCAGGCAAGCACGTACGCTCGCACGCACTCACGCATTCGAGGAGGAAAGTCTTTTGGCGCTGGGCGGTCCAGGTCCAGGCTCTTCACCGTTCCTGCATCAACGCGCGGGCTTCAAAGCTCAAAGCTCACCCACCTCCACAGGACCGGCCCAGAGCCAAGGACCAGTGAGGTAAGGTAGGGAAGCTTGCCTTAGGGAAGGCATCCCCAGCCTCCAGAACAAGAGTCTTCCCAAAATGCCGGGACCGAGACTCAGGGCACACTCACAGGCTAACCCAATCTCGGCGACTCTCCTTTCCCCCCTGAACGCTCGCCCCACAAATCATCACTCGCTGCCCCATTGCGCCCTCGTCACGCCTGTACGGCCGCCAGTTTTTGCCAATAATTGGCCCTCATCATTCACCAAAGCGACCAGGCGCTGCTCCCGTTGGTGCTGCAGCAAGAAGACCCATCCCCGTCCAGGTCCCCATCCTTCCGTTGGGCTTGTTGCCGCTGCTGGGTCGTTGCCGTCGTCGTTGTCAAGCAGGAAAAGCAGCCGCACCACCACCACCACCACCACCGCCGCCGCCGCTACCACCCGAGATACCACCTGCGACAGCACATTTTGCTCTTCCCTCCAAGGGCGAAGCGCTGTTGTTGGCCGCATAACTCACGATTGCATTGAGACCACCTCCGCCGTCAGCAGCACCAATACCTCCACCTGCACCACCCCTACCGCCTCTGCGAAAGCTAATCCTGCTGTCCGAGCCACCATCGTCGCTGTCGTTGCCGCTGCAGTCGCTGCTTCTTCTCTCGCCTGTCTTCTGCATTTCTTTGTTCGAGGCTCCACTCTTCTAGCCGCAAACCTAATCGTTTTGCTGCACGACTCCAACCTGCGCTGTCGCTTTCTCGCCAGTCACAGTCCTTCGACGTCCCCTCCATCTCTGTCGCCAGCGCATTTCCAGATTTTCCCGTCACTGCCGTCGCCGTCGCTCCCGTCGAGTAGAGAGGCCCTGGCGATCTCCACGAGCGTGGCCCAGGCGTCGCTGCAAACTCCTCTTCGACCAGACCTGTACTCCACAGTTCCCCGTAAGGCCGTCGACCTCTCGGCGGCCTTCCTTGAACCATCTTTCCCACGGCTTCCCACGCGAGATTCACCTCTCCGTCCCCCGACCCGGCCACCTTAGATGCATCCGCGAACACTCGCCTGCCCACGCTATCGCAGCAGCCTGCCTACCCTGGCGCTTCGCCCGACCTTGACCGTTCAGTAGCCGCTGCCGGCCTGCCTCAGGGCCGCAGCCCATCCTTTCTTCGCGGTTACGACCCCAAAGACTATTTCACGCAGTCTCCCTTTCGGAATCGTGCAGCCTCCTCCGCTGCCCGTCGCCTACCTCACCTTTCTGCTGCTCGTCTCTGGAACCCAACGAACTCGACCCCGCGACTCCCTGAGAAGACCATTCGCAAACGACGTCCATCGACACCGCCTCCTCCCGCAGTTCCTCTATCACATCCGACCCTCGATCCCTACTCCGTCGATCCCTCCGATCCCTTGGGCATCGGTGCAGGCGATTACCCGCTTTTGACACTCCCCGAACAACGTCAGACTAGACATTCCACGTCGAATCGCGCAAGCCTCCAGCTCGACAGAAACGCCGAACACCGCATCAGCCTTCCACCCTCGGTTCGTCACTCATACGACGGAAGAAGATCCGCCGACCCTTCGCCGACGTTTCAAGACCCCGACTCTGGCCTGGGTGACGATAAAGGCGACGCGCCTGCAGAACTACCCGTCGAACCTCGAGTTACTGGCCTTCGAAAGCGAGGTCAAAGCGTGTCAAACCCTCTGGTCGTGGACTTCGCCTACGTCGACAAGGGCAAAGGAAAAGCAATCATGGAGCAGACTACCGAGGCACAGGTGCGGGGGACTTCTAAGGACTTGGAGCGTGGACCTGATGTGCTTCCACGCATTTCCAATGTGTCGGCCGGCGATGGAATCGGCTCGGCTATATCCTCATCGAACTCATCTATCATGGGAGAGGAATTGCCGCCAGATCTCGGCGAGGAATGGGGCCCCCAGCACCCGTGTTTCCCGCATCTAAATCCCCACGTTCCGATCGACTCTCCCGAGTATCACAACACGCGTATCATTCGCATTCGGCGAGACTGGTTGTTGGAAGGAGATTTGGCTCCGACGTTCTCAAATCTATACCCCGAAATTCTTGACCCGGCTGGTTTGTCAGAGCAAGAGTTCCGCCGTATCATCGACAGGCTGAACGGTGAGCTTGTGCCAATATTCAGCCCATACAACTGGAGAAACATAATGGACAGTGTTCTGGGTTTGGTGACGGGGTGGTTGTGGGATGACTTGGGCTTCACTGGCGTCAAGGCCCGGCTGAAGCGTCTGGAACGGTGGGTAGACCAATGGAACAACGAGATGGAGAAGACGGTGGGCAACGAAGACCCCTCAATGGCGCCGCGCATCATTTCGTTGAGGCGGACGGGTTACATGACTGTGAGTCTTTCTCCTTCGGTGTTTGCAAAGTTCTCAAGCTAACGGTCTTCGCAGCTGGACATACAGATTCCCGATCCTGAAATCGCCCCGGCCCCGAGCACACCAACAGGGTCGGGGAACATGCCCATGGAGCCTCCGGCTGCCGTGACGGCATGATCCCACGCGAGGATGACAGGCTCTCTCGGCCTGGCTTCAAAAATTTGCGTTCTTCTTTTCGAATCCGCTATTTTAACGTACGCTCTTTTCTAATATCGGATTGGCGGCGACTTCGGCTGCACCACCGACATGAGTTTATACGACCATAGCCGCGCTCTCACGAGCTCTCGATATCCTTTTTACCGGGATTATTCTTTCTTCATCCCACCTACCACAGTAGTACCTTATACCAAAGGCATGGCGCGGAGTTTTGGGTCCCTGGGCTGGGGAATCGGTTACGAATGTGATTCGACGACGTTTTTTTGTTCCCTTACTTGTTTTCTTGGCTTTCAAGTCTTTTTTTCCCACCTTATCCCTTTTTATTCACCAGAGTGGCAGTCTGCAAATATTTTTTTGAACGTGGGGTGATGGAGGAGATGACCGAGCCCGTTTACGAATGGGGCAGATGATGGATGGACGGAGGCAGTGAGCTAGCTCGCTCGGACTTTTTCCGACGCACGATGTGAGGTAGAATGATGAGCTGCTTTTAATTTACGTAGATACCTATCGGCTTATTCGCCTTCTTGAACATGGTTTACTCTGGTTCCTTCTTTGACTCTACGTATTCATGAAATCTGTGCCATGCCACAGCAAATGCATCGTCTGTCTGTCATATTTGAGCCAATCGCGGTGATGCCATCACCGCCACCGCCGAGAACCAGTCTTCCCAACATGACATTACTGCTGATCGTCTCCCAGATGTCAAGCAGGCCCTCTCGTGTCTCGTCAGTCGTGTGGTCCACGGGAGACCCGCCGTTTCAAGCGGGGTACGAGTGATACACTAAGAAGGTCGGTCAACGATCATGCTCGTCCTGCTTGACGAGTGTGACGTGCAGAAACAATTGGCGGTTTCTTGGTGACGCTCTCAATAGATGCTGTAAGTTGGATGAATGTGCAACGCACGGGATAGGGGCGTTTGCGCATGGTCTTCCACCACATGGGGCCCTCTTTTTCGCTTGAATTTCTTTGGGTCCCTTCAGCAACTGTTCAGAAGGCGTCGCGGGCAAAGTTCGAGAGCATATGGAAGGTTCGACCCGTAAGAACAGGCAAGGAAGACTTATGAAATCATCTCCGGCGCTCCTGGCTGTAGGTCTCTGGTTGTTCCATATGCGCTTGAATCATGGTAATCAACTCCGGCTGGGGAGATAGTCGGGGTAACCAATCGTCTTGAGTTGATTGCTCCGCTTGAAGGTGGTTCATGTCCGACCCCAAGTGTGCGTGCACACGGGACTTAACTGCCGGTATCTGTTTGCCTGAGAACCCGTGAACTCCCAGTTGGCCGCGGAAAGAGCCAGTGAGATTATTGGGGGGAGAGCCCCCGTGGTGATAGCCTCCCTTAGGTGTCTCTGAGGAAATACAACTGGCAGTGGTATAATCTTTGTGCTCGCTGATCGCACAGAATTCGGGTTCTATGACGGTAATTCTCATGTCGTCGGAAGGGTCGTTGACCTCTGCGGTGTATGGTGGAGGTGGCGAAGATAACGAGCCTTGTCCCTTTGAAACCTGGCTAACATGAACAGATCGACCGAAACTATACTTTGGAGACTTGGCGAGCGTTGACCTGATAAGTCTTGGTCAGCAACGTGATAATATTTTCGAGGCGCTTGACACTCACATTGAGATTGTCCCCCAGGAGCCTGCTGGAGTTTGACCTGCGCTTGATGTGGCGTCGTCACTTAGTCTCGGGAACACTTTATCGAGACGCATGGTTAACAGACAGTGACGATATGTATCCATTGAGTCTTTGCTCATGCCGAAGAAGACTAATATTGCTGCTGTCGTGATGATTGGCAGATAGTTGGAGTTGAGTTCGAAGAAGGTTAGTTGGTCGTATGGGTATAGGATGACCGAATCCCATGGCCAGGCGCCGTCACCATAGTGAATTTTTTTGAAGTCGAATGCTTGTAAAGGCAAGTAAATTTTGATCTGGTAGACCGCATAGGCGCAGGAAATTGGGACGTAAGGAACAAGAATGCAGGTTGTCATCAAGAACAACCTACGCCGTGTTCGATTCGATCTCGCAGCGGTTGAGGAGTTTGAGACGAGAGCAGAACGAGTTGTGCCTTCAATCTGCTTGAATCGTCTCCAGGTGAGAACTGTGCAAGGGGTTAGCAGACAGGTATGTCATGTCTCGAGTTGACTGGCCTGAATAGAATCCTGCCATCAGAGTCACGACTGGGATTGGCAGCAGAAAGAAGACGATACATGGCCAATTTGGTGTTGTACTCCATAAGCACCCCTTGAGTGTGCCAATAATGTATCTCTGTCCTGCCAGAGGATACAGCCAGCCGACTTGAATGACGGGGAGCGGAAATATTATCAAAGCCTGGATCCACATCTTCTTCTTCTTCTCGATGGTAGTGAGCGGACCGGCGCGGTCTAAGTTGACTTGCTCTGCGAGATTTCGCATGATGGCGGCGATCGAGGTGGCGTAGATGGTTAAAGCAGGTTGGTAGAGGTAAGGGTGAATATCGCACCAGATCCAGCCTCTCCACCATTCTTTAATGTTGTCGTCGCGCCAGATGAGAGAGTTGACGACTGTAAGAAGGTTAAGAAGGATGACTGTGGAAACGAACACAACCGCCGCAAACTCGCCGTTGCGATACAGGTTTCTCAGCGGAATCAGACAAACCAGGTTGGCCAGGCATGCGGAAACCACTCGGCAGATCAGGTTGGCTTTCATAGAGGGTGTCGTATAAGGTGCTGTTGGCAAAAGAGGAATCACTTCGAGGCTGCGAGCCATCAGGCTTTCTGAAATGGGTGCCATGTTCATGAAACCGAGAGGCCTGATGGTCATGGAAAACGAAGACAGAATACTTCCTGGCTTTATGCCCTTCCCAAATGGTGCGACCAGCGCACAACGAATCGCCGGATGGTTAGTGGATGAGAGCCATGTGCTGGCGGGAAGGGAACGCAAGAGGCGGGTAGTGTAACTGGAGGAAGTATTCTTCGCAAGCCGAAGTTCTCTTGAGGGGGGGGAAGGAGGAACGAGGCCAGATTGACGTAACAGTCGGTTGTGGCTAGCAGTGGCAGATGAGCGTAGTGGCGAAAGGAGGGACAGCAGGGCGATGTATGCCCTACCGGGAAGGAACGAAGTATCCCGCCCCTTCTTCAAGGCAGCTATAGAGGAAGGCCCTGATGATACGAAGCCTTGACGAGAAAGGAAAGGGGCCCTCAAAAGAGAGGAAGGGGCACTCTCGGACGCAACTGCAGAGGTCCTGCTTCATTCAAACTACGTGAGGTAGAAACACATCTCAGGCAACCAGCGGGCCGCATTAACATGGAGGCATGATCATATCTTACCACGGAAGAATAATGGTCTAAAGTCCAAGGCTGACGGACGTGGCGGTTACGAATCTCCGCCCCAGGCTCACAAACTTGATCTGTCGAGGATCAGATGTGACAGACCAGCTGATCATATCACATTTGCGAGCGAAACACAACCATGCCTTCCTAAAGAAATACAATGATTCATTCACTCAGAAGATGGTTTCACCCTGTTAGTGAGCTGTTGGGCTTTACATCACCCAGGCCATTGTCATGTTCTGAGGTCTGGTGTGCCTGCGTTTAGAATGCCCCCTGCTGGTTCATGAGAAGTCGCCAGCTTACCCTTTAGATGCATAACCCCCGATAGCAGCACTACCGAAGCGTCGCATGAACCTCATTCCCAGATGCACGGGCCACATCAATGCTGCCCTATCTGGGGAAGTTAGTGATCGCGTCCAGTCGCGCATGGCGCGAGTTCAGCTCACCGCAAACCTCTCGCCGACTCGTGTTCACCATCGTCTTGCTTCGTACACTCCTTTGAACCCCCAAACATCACAAAAATCGCCCTTCCCAGCCGTCAACATGTCCGCCACGCTCTTCCGTCGCGCCGCCGTTGCCCCGCGCATTGCCGCCCGTGCCTTCAGCACCTCCCCCGCCCACAACGTTGCCCGCATCTCCATTATCGGTAACCTCGCTGATACCCCCGAGCTCCACGCCACCAGCACTGGCCGCGAGATCGTCAAATACGCTGTCGCCAGCAACAGCGGTTCCCGCGAGAACCGTCACACCAGCTGGTTCCGTGTCACCAGCTTCGCTCCTGAGGGACCCGGCCGTGACTTCCTCCAGAGCCTGCCCAAGGGGTACGATATAGCGACACCACGTTCACTTTGCGAGAATTTCTGACGACTGACATTCAATGACTCTTTAGAACCATGGTTTTCGTCGAGGGCGATGCCTCCATGAGCACCTACCAAGATGCCGAGGGCAAGACCCGCAGCTCTCTCAACGTTGTCCAGCGTATGTTCCGATCGATCGCTTCACACAAAGTGAAATATTTGAGCCTTCTAACTCTCCCTCAGGCAACATTGAGGTCCTCAGACGCCCTGCCACCGGCACTCCAGCCAGCGAGTAAATACGTCCTTCAATGCTATGAACCGAGTTCTTTATGTTGAATGACGACTACGAGAGCCCACCATCCGATGTTGACTTGAAAATGGCCCTTCTCCACTCTGTGCCGGGATTTCTTTTGTGTGATGACTTCAAATCGGGCCTGATGAGGCACGTTGTACAAAACTTTTTGGGGACGATAATTGATACCACGGGTTATGCTCTCTAATGCTATATGTATCCCTGATGACACGCAAAGCTCGATACTGGCCCCGGTTCAAGCTTGCGGCAGGCGGCCTGAGGAGTCCGATGGCTTCGTCTGCTCCAAGAGGCATCAGACAAGAGTACAACTGTCCATGCACCCGAAGCCAGCCGCGACTCCGCCCTCATTGCTCGTGTCGCCCTTGGTGCGGAGCAAGTAGCCGGCCTCATTGTTATGCACTATCTCACCGGTGCCCTGGTTCCATACCGCCGTCCCGTAGATGCCCAGTTCGCAGATAACACCGCCCTCCTCAAGGTTACCGTTGCGGAGAATGATATTGTCCTGCTTAGGAGGGGTGATCAGCTCCATCAGGATATATGACCCCCAATGGGACTCGGGGGTCTTCTTCAAGAATTCGGGAATGTCCTCGCGGTAGTGGTTGTTTCCACCGCCTTCCCTTTGGGGTTTCAGGACGTAGTTCTTGCACAGTTCGGGATCCTGGGCGATCTTGCGCGCCTTGAGACCAGCCTCGGAGTCGTCCATGGGGAAGATGTTGGTGAAGGTCTGCCACACCTCTGCGGTCTGAGGAGAGTCATCGGCAATAAAGCGACCCAAAACTGAAGGAGACGATCCAGATCTCGGCGTTGCTAGAACTTGCTGAATCTTCTTGCTGCCTGCTAACTGGGTCAAGACGGTAGGACACTTGATTGCCGATGACCTCTCCAGGTGGTAGCGAGCCTCCCAAGTGCTCTCGTCGGGATAGTCCGACGGATCATACCAGCATCGAAGGTACGAAACAGCGACCTCAAAGACCTTTGAGGGATCTCTAGGCACCTTGTAAAGAAGCTGACGCTTAGGCGTGTTTGCGATTTCGGTGTGCCTGAGAAGCTCGGAGAAAGGAATGCGAAACACATTGACCGGGTTAGGAGAGCTGGTGAGCGCATACTCGAGATGTCGCTGGTCGAAAATGTTGCGCTCGCCACCTTGTACAACAAAGATTACACACTTCGTGTGGCCGAGTTCCGAGGGGCCGTACTGGTCAAAGGCAGCGCGGATGCCGCCTGCAAGACCCTGGACACTCTGGTTCTCTGGCAAATCCAGAGAGCCCGACTCAATAGAGCGGTTCAGCAGGGGGTACTCAGAGACAGAGAGAAATCTGCTGGTATTAGCAACGCACTCTCCCGAACAGATGAGACAGACTCACTTGTGGAGGAGCGAAGTTCGAGACGAGAGACCGCCAAAGGATGCTGCTATCGTGTTGAACTCAACTTGCTTCACCTGGCGCTTGGGTTGGCCTGATGAGACATCCTGGTGAACAAGGTAATCGGACCTGAATAACCCGAGTGAAAGGTTCTTGACCCAAATTAGCCCAGCGTCAACGTATCACAGCATCCAAGCGGACGAACCTGGGTGTAGCCCTCCTTCTTTACTCTCAAATGAGTATCCCAAAGTTTGCCGATGAAGTCGTCGCCGCTCTTTACCCTGTTTGAAGTCAGACATAATCCAGTGGCTTCAGCGTGTATCATTACGACTCTCCCACATAGAGCGTTGCAGGAACTCACTCATTGACCATCTCGCTCAGGAACTCTTCGTCCCTACTGATGGCGGCATATAGCTCGTTGTAGGTCTTCTGGACCGACCGTGCTTGTGCAAAGCACTGTTTGGGGAATGGGCTGGGGAAAAGCGTGACTGGCACGTTGACTGCTAGGATTCCCTTTGGGTCTACATCCGCTGGAACAACGGCAGGAGGTGGTCGAACAGACAAGCCGTTGCCAATCGCCCAATCCTTGATAGTCTGCACGAGCGCATCCTGCTCTGGCAGAGAAAGCCGAGGGGGGTATTGCTCCGTAGTAAGTGTTGCAGATGCCATCTTTCAACTTCGGCGCCGACAAAGCGGTTGGAAGTGCAGAAGGAAGAAAGACCACTGAAATCCTAATACCTATTGTTCGAAAATCAGAGGTAGGAAGTATGAGGCCGGGACGGTGTTCTCTCTATCTCAGCATTAGTAATTGAAGTGCGCTCAAAATTATGCAGGTGGTAGACATGCTGAGAAATCACTCGTACGAGTAGCGTTGTGTGATCCTCAATCCCAAAGCTTAGCGTGGTGTTGCGTACCTAGGCTACACAGCACGCGTGGAGTCTCTCAGATGGCGCACAAATTAAATCTGGACGATGACGATGCTAAGAGACGTTGGCCATGGGCATTTAGCAATTGAGAGGATGAGGGGGCATCACAATTGAAGGAGGGGGAGGCTCTGATGGCCCCACCGCGAAGCCCCGCGACTAAGGTAGGTTTCCCAGCTGAAGAGTAACTGTCCTGCGCGCAGGATGCAGCGAAGACGTGCTCGAGCTAACTAGGTACGGCAGTGTGAGGCAAAGGCAGACGGCTGGGACGGAGAGTTGAAAAATTAGCCAGGCCAAGCGCCGAGGCATCTTAAAGAAAAATATCACATCGCAGGCAATCATTTATATGACAAAAGAGGCACCGCTCTTTCATCTTGGGGTTGAGAAAGATCAACGGGGATTCATATCAAAAGACAGCAGGCTCAAGCTGCAATGCGGTGGTCTTAGGTACTTACCCCTCCACCCCACTATCTGCTTCTTCTTATCTATGTCTTATCAGTTATCTTAACACCGAAATCCATCACGTGTCAATAGTGGATTCTCAAAATTAGGTGATCAAAGCCTACCTAGATGGCACCGCGCCGCTGCCCGCACTAGTGGCAGTGTCTACCTACCTACCTAAGGTAGTACCTATCTAGGTACCCAGGCACCTTATCGACTCTGCCAGCGGACCTACCCTGCTGTTACAGTTACCCCCGTCACATCTGTACATGCGCTAGAGGGGATGTGGGGCGAGAACGACTTCCTCCGCGACTTCTACACCAGCACGCGTCGTGAATTGAGAAGTCATTGCACCTGCTGTCTACCCAGTAAGTTGGTTTCTATCCTTCTTGCGCCTTCAAAAGCAGACTGTTCACACGCCTGGACTCAAACTCGACCTTTCTCAACGTCACCCCTTTTTTTTCAACTGTCCGTCCCTCGCGTCTCGACGAGGACAGTCCTCGGCTTTCAGCCGCCGCTCACCACCTGTTTGCCTCGCCGGGGTTTTTATTCCTTTGTCTTTTTCTACTGCCCGGGACCTTCCAGAAAATTCCTTGCCTTCACCTCGAGTTCGGAAGAAGTTCTTCGACTAGCGTCTCTACCTCATGCGGAGATGATTACATCGCTGTATGCGACGTCTCTCTATCTCACGACACCTACGCCGATCAACACGAACAGCTGCCAGATTCGTCGTAAGTCATACCTCGAAAGTAACACACTCTGCTCTCGTGGCTACGCGGCTCCGCCTGCTCTATTCTGTCGTTATCCCATCAGAGCATGTTCAAGAGCTCTTCCCAACTTACGACGTGTTTGGAAAGAATACAGCTCATCTTTCTTGCCTGCCCAAGAAGGTAGTGCCCAAGCACTCCTGACGGGAGCCAGACTCAACGCACCACTTTCCACTTCCTATCTCCGGTTTCAGAGACCGATGACAACTGCTAACACTGCAAAAGCAACGCGCCTGATGGCTTGAAAAGTCAAAATGGCAGGCACCGATGGCGATCCCTTCGACTGGGATGTCGACAAGGTGGTACATGAGCTTTGCATCGCCGACAAGCGCCCCTGGCTGCCCCGGCAGGCCAGCAAAAGACCCGATCCCCAAACTCTTTCCAACGCCCTGAGAGAAAACGAGATCGACGGAGAGACCCTGCTGACATACGAGGATGTCATGTCATCCACGAAAGGCCTCCTTGAGACCCTGGGTCTCACCAAACCAGCACACCAGATGACTCTGGTTAAGGCCATTACTTACCTCAAGTCCAAGAGCGCCGGCTACCGACAGCACAAACTTGAGTCAGCGGGTCAAGAGCTTGAGTCTCAGAACAGCTCTCAGGAAGCGCCCGTCGACAATATCCAACAAACTCCTTTACAGCAAGGGTCTAGCCCACCACGGTCCTCAAGTGATCTACCTCGTCGTGAAGAATCTGTCGCAGAGCAGCTCGTCGGTTTGGCAAATACGAAGGCGAACGGCGACCCCAAGGAACCGCCTCAGAAAAGGCGGAGATTAGCGCCTGTCTTGATCTCCACGGATGTCGCTGGGCTTGGCGCCGCAAACTTTCCCCACGCGGCGACAGGCGTTACACGACATTTTCCTCGCAGTTACTCGAAACCGGATTGGTTGGATACCACATCAAACGCCTACTTTGGCACTCAGGCTTTGATTACCGCTGACCTGGTCCCCAAGTCCAATTTCGTCGTCAGCGAAGACAGTACGCTCACACAGAGTGAGATCAATGGCTTGGCTCCGGCGGGAGAGCATGTCCTCGACCTAGCTACTCGTGGCAAGGTACCTGCGGGAAAACGTCGTCAGATACACCGGGCTATGTCACGACTGTTTCGTAAAAATAACGAATCTCTGAACAGTCTCAACAGTGGGTTTCACCCCCAAGTCGAACCCTCGGACGAAGGAGACGAGATTCTGCCAGCTTTTGGCGAGTCAGACGACGAGGAATACGATTCCGACACCATGAGAGAAATGGAAGAAGAGGCGGAGGAAATCAGACAAGAGAAAGCCCGGAAATCCCACTTGCTTTCTGGTGACGATGTCGACCGCGTGATGCAAGAAGAAATACTGCGCATGGAAGAATCTTGGGAGGAGAGAAAGCTTCCCCTGAAGCAAAGACATGCAAAGGCGCTATGGAATCGAGCACGCCGGCAGGGTCTCAAGCGGGCTATGGCGCAGGCCCACGCACGACTGGCGGGGTTTACCAACCGCATTGAGAAGCTCTGCCTCGAGATGCGACGGAACGAGTGGCACGACGAGGATGAGCTGAAGAAGCAGATGCGCTGTCTCGAGGCCAGCGTTGAAGATCGGAAGAAAGATAGATGGTTCCTCGACGTTTTGCAGGGCCCCGAGCCTCCTGGACCAGAGTCACTGCCAAGGCTCCTGTTGCCGACTGCTCAACGCGAGGTTCTGTCCGATGAGGACGGTGAGGTCATCACAAGCGACGACGATGATGGCTTCGTCATCGACGATATGAGAGGCATTGCGTTCACGTCCGAGCCGGTTGAGACTCGGCCTGGTACCCCCATGGACTTAGACAACCCGGAACAGACGGCAGAGGTTGATCAAAGTCCCTTAGCGCTGCGACAAGAATCAATGGCCAAGACCTCTGTAGATCCCGGAGGTCATCAGGTTATCGATCTAACATTTTCCGAATCCGAAGCAGCAGCAGCACCCCAGAAAGTTCACATCAGCCTGATTACTCCAACCAAGCCGAGGGATGTTCGTCCGAGCACAGAGATGGATGTCGATGAGCCGCAAACTTACCCTGACGAGGATCTTGAAATTCCGATCGATCGACCAGTGGACATTGCAGCTATTCCACCGGAAGTCTGGAAGGATCATAAAGACCGCGAACGACTTTTGATCTGCGTCTTGTGGAGAGTCCAGAGGAAGAAGTTGCAGAAGGATGTATTCTCAATTTTCCTCAGACTGACCTCTAGCTCAGTCTGGGAAGATATCATTTTACCGGCATTGACAGACGACGAGGGCCGAGAGTTCTTTGGTGAAGTGTGCAACTTGGCAGCGCGGCTATTCAGAGTTTTCGCCCTCTGCAGAGTTCAAACTTCTGGATCTAGCATTACGAGAAGGATCACTGGCACCAAGGCGAAGAAACTTCGGGCGCAAGCGGCACTTTTCGAGCCTTTTTATGACTTTATGAGAGAGATTGAACCTTACTTCGTTGATCAAAACGAGACAGATGCCGACTTAGACGACTCGGAAAGGCTTTCAGGTGACGACATTGAAGATTCTCCGTCTAAGAGACGAATGAAACCCGTTGTACTGGATCAAACTGCAAAAGATCTTCGAGAGACCGACCAGCAACGTTTGCAAGAGCAGGAGAAGCGACGGATCGAGCTACGTAAGAAGCTGGCCGCGTCCGCCATTATTCCCAGCGACAAATCACGGTTGATCATCAACGAATCCAAGCAGGATGATCAAGGCTTGATCTACATAAACGAAGACATCGGCCGGCGAATCAAAGAGCATCAAATTCAGGGCGTTCGCTTCATGTGGAACCAGATTATCTGTGATCCCAAAGTACGACAGGGATGTCTCCTGGCTCACACCATGGGCCTCGGCAAGACTATGCAAGTCATCACTTTGCTTGTCGCAATCGCCGAGTCTGCACAGTCTCCCGACGAATCCATCAACTCTCAGATACCGAATGACCTGAGACAATCGAAGACCTTGGTGCTGTGCCCGTCCCTGTTGGTCGATAATTGGTTGGATGAGATGCTGATGTGGGCTCCCGAAGGCCTTCTCGGGCCCTACTTCAAACTCGAATCTGCTACCAAACAGAACGAACGCATGCCCATCATTCGTCGATGGGACGACGAGGGTGGCGTCATGATCATTGGGTATGACATGTTCAAGCGGTTGGTCGACGAACCTGGTGAAGAACTGCCGAAGGAAAATGATGGCAAAACGGCCTGGAATATTCTGACGCAAAGCCCGAACCTGGTCGTAGCCGATGAGGCCCATAAGTTGAAGAATCCTGACTCCAAGATTGGCTTGGCTGCTTCACAGTTCAGGACTCAGAGCCGAATTGCGCTTACCGGCTCTCCCCTTGCGAACAGCGTCGAGGAATACTACTACATGATTGACTGGGTAGCACCTCGATACCTTGGGCCTCCTTCCGAATTCCGAGATCTTTACACCAGGACAATTCAGGAAGGCCTCTACGAAGACAGTACCCGCAGCCAATTTCGCATGGCCAAGAAGCAGCTTGCTGTCCTGGAGAAGACAGTGGCCCCAAAGGCACATCGAGCTACCATCAAAAGCCTGTCGAAGAATGACCTTCCGCAGAAGACAGAATTCATCCTGACTGTCCCGGTCACGGACCTACAAGCTCGGCTTTACGACGCATACCTTCAGTCTGCGAGGGGCGACGCGGACCAACAGGTTTCGTCTAGGATCCTAGGAATCGTCAGTAATCTAGGCCTTATCGTCAACCATCCTAAATGTTGGCAGAACAAGCTTGCACAGGAACGCCGTCTAGACACCAGCAAAAACCCAAGCAACCGCTCAGCTAACCTAGCGTTATCTCCCGCGGTGGTTAGTAGCGGACTCAAGATGATGAACCGTCCGAAAGTCGACATTCAATCTGCGGTTTTATCATGGAAAACGCGTCTCCTCGTCGCCATTCTTGCCGAAAGCGAAAAGGTGAAGGACAAGGTTCTTGTTTTCACATCATCAATTCCGACAATGGACTACTTGGAGAACCTTCTGCGCCAACAAAAGCGCAAGGTGGCGCGTTTGGATGGTTCTACGCCAATCAACTTGAGGCAGCAACATATTAAAAACTTCAATTCTGGCGACACTCAAGTTTACCTCATTTCAACGACCGCCGGAGGAATTGGACTCAATATCTATGGTGCCAATCGCGTTGTCCTCTTTGACTTCAAGTACAATCCTGTCAACGAACAGCAGGCAGTCGGCCGAGCTTACCGGATCGGCCAGCAGAAGCCGGTTTTCGTCTACAAGCTTCTGTCTGGAGGCACATTTGAGTCTGCAATGCAGAATAGATCCGTTTTCAAAACTCAGCTAGCTTCTCGCGTTGTGGATAAGGAGAATCCAAAGCGGTGGTCGAAAAAGGACAATGAATATCTAAAGGACCGCGAAACGCCGCCGCGTCAGGACTTGACTCATCACATGGGCAAGGACAGCGTCCTGGACAGTTTGCTGAGCAATCCGGAACTCTCACAGGGTATCTGTGACATCGAGACTACGGATACCTTTGAGGAGCATGACCCAGACGATGTTCTGACAGCTGAGGACAGGAAAGACGTGGAAGACCAAGTTCGTATGCATTCTCTTCGCATTACTGACCCTGAGGAGTACAGGAGACTGGAACAGGAGAGACTGAGCCGCACAATGCCATCTGTGGCCGGTCAAGCCATACCTCAGACTCCGATTCCCCATCCAGGGCTGCCTCGAAGCACCATTACCGCTGCTCCATTGGGAAGCCAAACCCCGATCAATGCACCAAGCGTCCCGCAAGTTCTCTTCAGCCACCAACAGAGCCCAGCAACCGCTGGAGGGCCAAGTACAGGTGTTAGTCACGCAGCTGAGCGGAAGCTACCGTCTGATCCGGCTGTTCCTGGATCTGCAAATACACCAACTTCATCGGTACAGCCAGTTCTGAATTCGGGAACGCCCCACCAAACTCCTGATGTATGACCCTCGCAAGACTTGTTTTAACCTCATGAACATGGCTAACGATGTGTAGTCACGAGGTGCTCCACCGATGCCCATAGCTGGTGCTAACACTCACTTCGGAACTCATCCTGAGAGCATCGCGGTGCTGGACGGACAAAATGCATCTGCTGCCGCTATAGAAAGTCCCAAGCCGCAGGCCAAGAAGGCGCCTAAGAAACGCCCATTTTTGATCAACTGGCCTTACCAATTCGAGCAAAAGATCATGGAGGCGTCCCAAAAGATTAAAGATACCGAGTTGCTCGTCCGGATCACAGAAAACCCCAAGGATATTGCAAAACGGGTCGCACACTCTACGTGGAAAATCAGGGAGGACAAGAAATTTGGCGAGTGGCCCAACCAATCTCACATGAAGGCACTCTGCCGCCTCATGGAGAGTCCGAGGTTCGCAGCGGCAATCCTCATAGGACACTTTACTCCAGCTGAGCTGGCCCTCGCGCCGTCCGTCGAGGCTTTGGAAGATATGGAAAAGGCGTTGGCGCAGCTCGGAGACCGGGAGTTTCGCGAACGGTTGAAATTGGGCACCGACCAGCCCGAGGAGCACAACGTATGACCCCGCCATGCTCAGTCACTCTTGATTTATTCGCCTCTCTGCAGCTCTTTTCTCGAATTTCACCTAGTCACGACTAATCCCTTGATCAACAGCAGTTCCCGAACGTAGACGGTCGAACGAATGCGTATGCTACGGCGGCGGATATACGGGGCCCGGCGAATTCCGTGATGGACGATATGCAGGTTTTGAGGGACGTGGAAGGTCGCAGGCAGCACCGAACACCCAGACTTCCAACATGGGCTAGCAAGGCTGTCGAGGAAGCCAGTTTCGGGGAGCAACGACCACGGCCGCGGAATCCTTTTCAGCTATCGCCGTCGCCTGAGGGCTAACGGGAGACATCATGTTTGTTTTACCTGTTTGTTATTTTTTCTTAGAGGGCGTTTTCCACACCGCATTGAGGAACGGAGGATATTGGAGTTGCATGACATTCACGATACCCTTTGCTAGAGGCCTAGAGGAGGGATGTCAGGCATCCGGAGAAACTGTCTGAAGGGAGGTGGCCTGAGGTTTGCATTAGCATCGGCGTTAGGGCCACAAAGACCCGGAGAGATGAATCAAGACGACGTGGGATCTCAGAAAGGCCCCGAAATCCCAAGCCATGTTAGTCCCTGAGAGTTGTTTTGCACCACACATTACACGTGACTAATGAGGCTTTGCGTGGTGCGTCGTTTGTAAAGTTGCTATGCTGCGAGCGTGGGCTTTTGGGGAAGATTCGAAAAGACATATGACCTCGGGGGGCATTGGGGCATGGAGGGGCAACGGGAATGGTTTCGGGGAATGCAGCGTCACAGTGACTCCTCTAGGCCCCATCACGAAAATTACACGTTGGTGCCGGGCCGGAGGTTGGTCATTTTGAGATATTCTGGACGGAGTATATAGGCCAGCTCGGGAAGCGCCGTAACCGGCGTCTTTCGTACGATGGTCGGGGTCCACCCAAGGTTGATTTCAGGAGGCTCGAAGATGAGCAAAGTGGATGTTTTGCACATTTGTGATGGGATAATTCTCAAATTTAAGTCGTCCACGGCGAAGGAGCAGACACCGGGGAGGGGGGCAAGAAGGAGGGGAAAAAAAAAAAAAAAAAAAAAAAAAGGTACATGGTGAGCAAGAAAAACGTGCAGGTAAAAGTGATCTGAGGTCTGGTCCCTTTGGACAGGGGTTGGCTGGGGGCTCGGTACCGTCCAACGAGATGGCGGGCAGTTCCCCAGAAATTGGCTTTAGATAAATTTTGATTGGCTCAGTGGCGGATTTTTCTGGACCCTGCAGAAGCCGAGACACCGAAAATCGAATGCGCGCAAGTGTTAGGCTGGGGCCACTCGCCCATGGATGTCCCCCGTGCAGCGGCACTAGCAGCGCTCTGCAGGCTGCAGCCCAGCCCACTAAAAGGGCACCTAGGATGATGGCAACCCACATTCGGAGCGTCCCTCAGTGGCCGCAGAGACCGGTGGCTGCCACGGCTGCCCCGCCGTCGTTGGCCCCAGACGTGTGCAACATAACGCCAGTCAGCCAGTCAGCTCGTCCGAGGGCCAGCGTCAGCGTCCTCCCGTCCAATGTGCGTGTCCGCTGTCCTAAGACAGCCTGTCCTCGGGTTCGTGGTGCGGTACCTACGGCACCGTACCTTACCTCCTGAGGTGGGCGGTACCTTACCCTGCGCCCACCGCCGCCTTTTTGTGTCATGGCGACTCTTCACCGGACGCACTAATAAAGGACGGTCCGAGGATCTGGTCTCTTTTATTCCTCGCTTCTCCTCATCCGCCAATTTCGCACTTCTCCTCCTTTCCTACCAAATCCCGTCTTTGTCGATCAAAGTCGCCCCTTCAACTCTTCGCCAATTGACTTGTGTTCGGCTGCGCGCTGACACTCTTCTCTGGCAACTCTGACCCCGTTCGCCAACGACGCACTTGGTCGCCACACCGAAGCAACCGTACCGCTATCCTCGACCGACGTCACACGAAGTTCCTCTCCAACTTGCCAATCGTCACTATGGAGGCTGCTCTGCGTCAATCTAAGGCCATGTGCCCCTTCTTGAAGAAGGCCTCGCCCGCTAAGCTTCGCGCGCTGTCTACCTCGGCTCGTCCCCATGCCGTCCAGGCCCCTCAGACGGCCGTCGCCGTTTCCCCTTGCGGCGGCACCATGTCCAAGTTGCAGCTCCTTGCCCACCGCTGCCCCGTCATGGGCAAGGCTCTGACTGTTCAGTCGGCTCAGTATGGCCATGCTGCCAAGGCTACGAACTCGTCTGTCGCCGGCATTCGCGCTTTGAGCACCAACTCAAAGTCCGGTCGTGCCAGCATCCATACCAGCCGCAGCAACGACGCCCGCGCCGTGGACACTCCTTTCGCTAACGGACATGACAAGAGTATGTGATATGTTTCCAAAAACCCAATAGCATTCGAGCTAACATGTTCCAGCCCGGCTTCCCCCGAACATGGCTGCTCGCCACAACTCTGCGAACAACGTTGGCATGGGCAATTCGGATGCCTCGAAGGCCAAGTTTAATTACGAGGCCTATTACACGTCCGAACTGGAGAAAAAGCATAAGGACAAGTCGTACCGCTACTTCAACAACATCAACCGTCTGGCCAAGGAATTCCCCCGTGCCCATATGGCCGACAAGGAGGAGCGTGTGACTGTGTGGTGCGCCAATGACTATCTTGGAATGGGTCGTAACCCCCACGTCTTGAAATCGATGCACGAGACCTTGGACGAGTACGGCGCCGGTGCTGGCGGCACGAGGAACATTTCGGGACACAACAAGCATGCCGTCGAGCTTGAGGGCACCATCGCGAAACTGCACGCAAAGGACGCAGCTCTCGTCTTCAGCTCATGCTATGTTGCCAACGACGCCACTTTGGCCACCCTGGGCAGCAAGATGCCTGATTGTGTCATTCTGTCTGACAGCTTGAACCATGCCTCTATGATCCAAGGTATCCGTCATTCCGGAACCAAGAAGATCGTCTTCAAGCACAACGATGTGGCGGACCTCGAGGCGAAGTTGGCTTCTCTCCCCTTGCATGTTCCCAAGATCATTGCATTCGAGTCGGTGTACAGCATGTGCGGCTCGATCGGCCCCATTGAAGCCATTTGCGACTTGGCGGACAAGTACGGCGCCATCACATTCCTCGACGAAGTGCACGCTGTCGGCATGTACGGACCTAATGGTGCAGGTGTCGCGGAGCACCTTGACTTTGAAGCACACCAGCAAGGACGCCCCAAGGGCAGTATCATGGATCGCATCGACATTATCACCGGCACTCTTGGCAAGGCTTATGGATGCGTTGGTGGATACATTGCCGGCAGCGCCAAGCTCGTCGACATGATCCGCTCCCTCGCCCCTGGATTCATTTTCACCACCTCCCTTCCCCCTGCGACAATGGCTGGCGCAAAGACCGCCATTGAGTACCAGATGGATTATGACGGTGACCGTCGTCTCCAGCAGCTTCACACCCGCGCGGTGAAGGAAGCCCTCGGCGACCGCGATATTCCCGTCATCCCCAACCCATCCCACATCATCCCGATCTTGGTTGGCAACGCCGAGCTTGCCAAGCAGGCATCGGACATGTTGCTCCAGGACTACCAGATCTACGTGCAGTCTATCAACTACCCTACCGTTCCGGTCGGGCAGGAGAGACTGCGTGTGACGCCCACTCCGGGCCACAAGAAGGAGTACCGCGACCAGCTTGTGCAAGCCATTGATGAGATCTGGACCAAGCTTGGCATTAAGCGCACCTCTGCTTGGGCTGCGGAGGGTGGCTTCATCGGTGTTGGGGAGGCCAATGCGGCCCCCGAGCAGCCCCTGTGGACCGACAGCCAGCTTGGCATCGAGCAAGCTGCGAAGGAGATTAAGGCTGCGGGCAACATCAACAGCGGCTTTGTCGAGGCTCTGTTGGAGCGTGAGGCCAAGACGGCTGGTCAGGCCGTGAGCTCTGCTATCTGATTCCGTTCTCTGATTGGGATTTCGCCCAATGCGTTCAACGTTGATATCTACGGGGAGCTCAGCGGACCTTGACCACGTTCTTTGGAGCGATCAACGAGTTTTTGATATTGTACCACGCCCCGTGACTGATTTTCTCTTTCGATTTGAGACTCTTGTCTACCAGCTACTGGTGACTAATCTCAGTGTTGGTCGCAACACCAATAGTTTACAACCAATATATGAAATGTCACATATTGACATCTTTCATCAAACCAACTCTCAGTGCGCTTCAGTGACATGCCCGTCCACGTATCCGTATCGATAGACTTCATCCGAAAGCGAGCTGCATCACAGCCCACTGACCCAAGCCACGATGAACCCGGCCACGGCAATTATTGAAATCCGTTCAGCTGAGAGTACGTACCGTGCTGAGTGTGCCGGGCTAGGAAACGGACTTTGGAGACTGCTTAGTCATCATAGGCGTTCACTCCGCCGGAGTGCTCGCAACTCCGTCTCCAGCGGAGAGACGGAGCAAAATCGTGAGGACAAGGCACTCGGAATCCACCCCATTGGCCAGAGCTGCCCAGCCATGACTTACACGATTTCAGGAGAGCCGTAACGAAGGCTCAACCTAATGAAGGCTTACGACGCGAGTTTGTCCCTGTAAAGGAGCAGTGTTTCGTATCTAGTTTGCCTGCTTTCCTTTCCCATCTCACCTAAATCAAGACTGGCTACCTTTGAAGTTGCGAATGTCATCATGGAGATGCAAATGGAAGCTGAATCAAAGACCAAGGGACCTCGAGCCTGCACTACATGTGCTAAGGCCAAATCGCGGTGTATACCAGGACCGGACGGGAGTAACAAGTGCGAAAGGTGAGTCTTCCGAACGTGGTTCCATCTCCGAGACGGCTTTTGACATTCTCATCAGGTGCCATCGGCTTAGGAAGCCCTGCGGTTCCCAGACCCCTGCGCCCCCTAGAGCGAAGAAGGACCCAAAACCAACCAAGGTTGCGGAACTGGAGAAGAGACTCAACGAGTTAACCACGCAGTTGGGCACTGCTCAGGGTGGGACTCCCGCAGTATCCGCCGGAGCCATCACTGCAGGAGAGAACGGGAACGGGAACGGAAGCGGGAGCGGGAGCGGGGGCGGAGGCATCGATACCAACGCTAGTCCTCTACCAATCACCAACAGCAGCAAGCCGGTATCTGCCCGGATTCCCATCAACTGCGATCACCTTTTTCCGCCAGAAGACGCACCGGCAGACGGTGGATCTGACACTTCACCGGCTCCGAGCGCCTCGACTCTCGATGAACACCACTCCGGGAGCAGTCACGGCCAGCCGGAGCGGGTTGAGCCTCCTTGGCCGCTTAACAACGAGTTGAACATCATGCTGCAGACTTTCCGAGATGACTTTCAGCCTTTGTATCCTTTCGTCATCGTACCGCCTCATATGAGCCCGGCACAGCTTGCGGCCGAGAGGCCGTACCTGTGGAAGGGCATCATGATGACTGCATCCCATCTTGACGCTACTCGGCAGGTGACTCTTGGCAACGAGCTACTTGGAGATATTGTACAGGCAGCATTTACAAAGCCGAAGAAGAGTTTGGATGTTCTCCAGGGTTTGCAACTGCTTGTTTCTTGGTACGAAGGAGATATTGATACTTCGGTGGACGACGACGGCTGACTTGGCTCTAGGTATCATTACAACATCAACAGCTTCCAGCTGACGAATCTGCTTTTCCTCGCGAGGTCCATGTGTATAAGCTTGGGGTTCAAGGACAATCCCATCTCGGTCAAGGAGCAAAACACCCAAATCTGCATCGACGTAAAAGATACCGATGCCCCTGCAGTCATGACGAAGGAGCAGATGTCAACTCGGTTGGAGCTAATGAGGGCTTTTGCCGGTTGCTACTACCTCAACACGCTGTAAGTAGCATTCTGCCAATGAGACCTGCTGCGATGCTGATTATGAGAAAGGGTCTTCACGACAAACAAGCGCCCAGACGCCTTCATGAACACTACATATCTTGAGTCTTGTTGTAGGCAAATTCAAGATAATGTGGAATACCCCAGCGATGAGCTTCTTGTACAGCTCTTCAAGATCCAACAGCTGGCTCAAACCATCTCCATGACACTGGGAGTGGGAGCGGAGAGCACGAGCTTCCAGTCGCTCCAGTTGCCCCTCACCATGGTGGTCCAGTCTTTCCAGCAGCAGCTTGACATTTTCAAGACCTCTATTCCAGACCACTTGAAGGGAAATGGTACGTATTCCGGCTTGCCTATCATCTGAAGCATCCTCTCACAAGTTTTTTTAGCTGGTCTCCTCACGCACGTTAGCATTGCGGAAATCCTCCTCTACGAAATTGGCATTCCGGAAGGCGAAGGTTCGGCGCGCTACATCTCTCTCACGGAGCGCCTGGAGCTTCTGTGGGGATGCTGCAACGCAGTCAAGACGTTCCTGGAGCGACGCTTTCACAGGGAAAACAATATCTCAATCATCCAACCGCGCTTCACATGCCTCAGCTCCTCCGACTTCCTCTACGTATTCATCGTCTCCCTGAAGCTCATGACGTTGGAAGTGCCGGGCTGGGATATCGCCTTCGTCCAAAAACACATTGACTTAGCTAGCGTTGTTGAGGGCCAAGTAGCGCATTTGGATATTTTTACCGCGCGGAGGGCCAGGCGGCCAAGTGCGGCGGTCGCAGCAGCTACAACTCCGGTCGGCGCGGCCGAGATCCCCGGTCCAAAGATTGTCGACCCTTTCTTGCGTCTGACCGAGATGCTGCGGTACTTCAAAGAGCTCGTCAAGGGGGAGGTGTGCAAGCTCAAGACCCAGCCTGCCATCCAGGAACCCATCCAGTTGCCGGCCAACCTGTCTGATGGCACTCAGGCCATGATCAGGGATCTGGATGCGACGTTCTGGAATGGAATGCTCGGGGAAGATCCTGGAACCTGGGATGTCGGGAATATGTTCTCTTCTATGGATTGGACTGCGACTTGAGATAGCTGTACAACTACGCAAACAGCAAGGAGGGGGGCGGGGGGGCAGGATACACACCTGATCCTGGAATATCGACAATCTTTCGGACGACTACAAAGACAGCAAAGCCCCATATGAGTGGGCGAACTCTGGACTAAGTAACGAAACTAATGATGGAATGAGTGTACGAATGCACAACACTATCCTTGTGAAAACTACTCCTAGTTATTGTTTTAAGGAGGCGCAAAAACAGGCAATGTATAATAAGACCCCTCGGATAGGATTGGAAAAATTAGACTGTGACACTTGGACTTCAACCTTTGAGAAACATGGCAAGGGCATTTGATTCGGAATTTTCGAAGGCGGTGCTCCAACCCGGCGGCCGGGCCGATAATTCGCACTCGGCCGGAGGCCGAATCGGAGGGGCCTGGACGACCGTCCGGGTCGCATTGTACTTTTGACTACAACATGAAAAAGTTTCCAGAAGGGCCACAGACTCGATTTCAGGCCAACTGTAGTGTTGCTTATGAGGCATCTCAAGTTAATGGGACTTTGACTGAAAAGAGACTGCAATGATATTTGTCGCTAGTTGCCGAAGCTCCATCAATCACGGCTGCCAAGTATCCAAAATTCCGCAAAACTCAGAAAGTTGATGTCATCCACTCTGCAGCAAGCCACATCCCGCGCCTCGGAGTCACTGTTGGCCGATTGTATCCGCATTTACACGAGCGCGAAAAAAAACGGCGGACCGTTGATTCAGTTACACGCACAGCCGGCCGTTTTTCTCTTCTCAACACTTACACCCTTTCCTTTTAGGTTGAAGAAAAATACCGCAACCATGCCCAAGCCGCACGTAGACTACGCCCTCTACCTCGTCACCGACTCCACCCCCGCCATCCTCGGCGACCGCGACCTGGGCTCCGTCGTCGCGGCCGCCGTGAAGGGCGGCGTCACCTGCGTGCAGTACCGGAACAAGACCAAGGACACTGGTGACCTGGTCGCCGAGGCCAAGAAGCTGCACGAAGTCACCCGCGCGCATGGCGTGCCTCTGCTCATCAACGATCGGGTTGACGTCGCCCTGGCGGTGGGCTGCGAAGGCGTGCACATTGGGCAGGATGACATGGGTGAGCTACGCAACCCCTTCTACTCATGTTATGATGTGTTGAATGAGAATGTGCATGAGACCGTGAGACTAATATGTGAGCAGACCTGACCACTGCGAGAAAACTCCTGGGCCCGGATGCTATCATCGGCGTGACAGCGAGCACTATCGATGAAGCCCTCAAAGCGTGCGAGGGCGGCGCGGACTACCTGGGCATTGGAACCGTCTTTGCAACATCAACGTAAAAAGTCCCCTCCTGCATATCTTATCTCGCCTGAGACTCACACCGAATAGTAAAGAAAACACAAAACACATCATCGGCACCGCAGGCCTGCGTGATATCCTCGCCGCAATCGACTCCGCAGGTCACTTCCCCGCCGTCAAGACGGTCTGCATCGGCGGCATCAAGTCGACCAACATCCAGCGCGTACTTTACCAGTCCGCAACCCCCGCGGGCCCGGCCATCGATGGTGTTGCTGTCGTGAGCGCCATCGTCGCGGCCGAAGACCCGGAAGCTGAGTCGCGGAGGTTGCTCGAGCTCGTGAGGTCCAGTCCCTCGTACCAACAGGTTGTCAAGACGGGCACAGGCGTGAGCGATGTGAAGCAGCTTGTCGAGCTTGTTCCCGAGGTCGTCAAGGCTGTTGCGCAGGCGTCACCTCTTTCGCATAACATGACAAACCTGGTGAGTAGTTTTCCCCCTCCACAATGCTGCGTGTTGATGTTGGCTGACGAGAGACGCAAGGTGGTCCAAAACTTCGCGGCAAACGTGGCCCTCGCCGTCGGCGCCTCTCCCATCATGGCCAACTATGGCGATGAAGCCCCTGATCTGGCTCGCCTCGGCGGCGCGCTGGTGATCAATATGGGCACCGTCACGCCCGACGGCTTGGCAAACTACGTCAAAGCCCTGGCTGCGTACAACGCGGCCAAGAGACCCGTGGTCTTTGACCCCGTTGGCGCCGGCGCAACAGCCATCCGGAGGTCGGCCGTCAAGACCATCCTCTCCGGCGGGTACCTGGACCTCATCAAAGGAAACGAGGGCGAGATCGCGACAGTGTACGGACAGTCTCTGGAGCAGCAAAAGGGCGTCGATTCCTCCTCGACGCTCTCCCACGAGCAAAAGGCCAAGCTCGTCAAGGATCTGGCTTCGAGGGAAAGGAACGTGGTGTTGATGACGGGCAAGACCGACTACGTCTCGGATGGCGTGCGGACGTTTGCGGTCGAGAACGGGCATGAGCTGCTCGGACAGATTACCGGTACCGGCTGCGTGTTGGGCACGACCGTTTCCGCGATGCTGGCGGCCAAGGCTGACGACAAGCTTCTTGCCGTGGTTGCGGGGCTGTTGCACTTCGAGATCGCGGCCGAGCACGCTGCCGTCAGGGGCGATGTGCAAGGCCCTGGCACTTTTGTGCCGGCTTTCATTGACGAGCTTGCGAGGATACGGAACCAAACCGTCGGGGGCGACTTGAAATGGTTGTCAGGGGCAAAGGTCAAGGCCGTTGAGGTCCAATGAGCCAAAGTGAGGCTGAACCATTAAAAGTGCAAAACAAGAAACGCAAACTCATTTATAGACAAATTCTAGATAACAACTGTGTCCGTCTAACTTCGTGCGTCTGTGTCTCGTAAACTTCGTCTCTTAGATCTTGGGCACCAGAGCTTGCAGAACCTCCTTCGTATCTTTGCCCGTCTCCTTGACGAGCCCCACGATGCCCTTGAACTCGGGCACCGCGGCATCGCCCATGAGCTCATACATGATGCTCTCGCTCGTCGTTACCGTGACACCCTCGTGCCTCAACCTCGCCAGGGCGATGGGCACCTCCTCGCGGTTGCAGCTGCTCACGCCGTCCGCGAGCACGTATGGCTTGTGCCCCGCCGCCAGGAGGTCCAGCGCGGTCTGCGTGACGCAGATGTGTGACTCGATTCCGACGATGATGACCTGCGCCGGCTCCGCGCTGTCGAACTGCCGGCTGATCTCAGGCACCCACATGCTGAACTTGGTCTTGTCCACGGGGGCCCGGATGAGGTCCGACTCCCGGAGGAGGGACGCGAGTTCTGGTACGGTATCGCCGAGGCGTGCGCGGTTTTGCGTCGTTGTGTAGACGGGGATCTTGAGGGTCTCGGCGGCGCGGAGGAGCTTGCTCGTTGTCTTGACTACCTTCTCGAACTCGAAGATGGCATTGCGGAACTTGTCTTGGAGATCGCAGACACTGTCTCAGGGCAATTGGGTTAGCAAAACAGACATTGCACAGCGCTGGCCCTGAGTTCGGCACATAGAATTGCGAAAGGATGACGCACAAAATGACCGGCCTTTGAAGGCGCCTCGGCGTGGGATCGGACATTGTCGCAGTCGTAAGGAAGCGGGGTCGCAAGGTGAGTTGTTGTGGTCGAGGACGGCGCAATTGGGAAAATATTGACAGTGTGCGGAGGGTTCGCGCTGTTGTCATGTCCCAGGTGAGGTAATATTGAACCTGATGTGACTCTGGATCAGTCGATGAACCGGTCTCGGCTCCGACGACCTTGGTGGTTACCCAGTCCACATGTCGAGGAGGACCGCGGGGCAACGGATCGTGGGGAGGGTGGGGTAAATGGCGGCGGTACCTACCTCACGCTTACCTTCAACGGCCCCGGTCTGAGTGACCGATGCTAGGATACCCGGTACATCGCCTTGCAGTCTCACGCCCACCACAAGTTTTGTACCTCTGCGTTGTAAGTAGTAGCGGTGGTAATTTCCTTTGATCTGGTTGGAAGACCACTGCGCCGTTGCAGAGCGGAACATTGTGCAGTATCCGCACCGATGACATGTGTCTACATGCAACATCTGCGGATGAAGCTATCAGGGGCACTTCTGCAGGCGCCACTGATGTGCTGTCGATCATTGCACTTTCTCACACTGCCTGCCTATGTTCATGTCGACGATTTTGTATTTTATTTCCGCTGTGTCATCTCCTCTAGCCCTTGTGCTACATGGAATTCACATTGGACCTGGTACACTGTCATGGCTACCAGTCGGCCCATCTCGCGCGATATGAAGCATCCCGCCTCTGCGTATTGGAGGGGGCAATTCCGTCAAGCAAATAAAAAGAAGATTAATGCGCTTGCCTTTCAGGCCATCTCCGTATCAATTGCCGCCGGGGCCTTTGCTTCTCCTTCCGCCTACTCAGCAGTGGCCGTAGGCTTCACCTTGGAGGCTGGGTTCATCCACGAAAAGGCAGATGCTCCTCCAATCGGGTTCGCCGACCGCGGCAGCGGCGGCGCCGCGTTTTTGGCTTCACGTTGAGCCTTCAATTCTACTGTGCTGCTGACCGTCCGCTTCGGCTCCCAACGAATCGTCCCCGCGGGGGTACTCTCCGAAACCGTACTCGCCTGGCTTTTCCGTCGATGTTCGCCGCTGGTTCTGGGGGCGGGCGCCGGCTCATAGGCAGCTCCGGTTCGGGCAGATGATGACGACCCCGATTTCAGGGGCTTCAGTACCTTCATATTCCGACTACCGCGCCCGGCTGGCTGATAACCACTCAGCGGTCCGTTGGCGTCCCGCTGTCCGTTCTCAGAGCCGTTTGCCGACGTGCCTTGCCGCCATGATCCCCAGATGCCGCTGGCAGACTCGCGTCGATTGCCGTCTGTGCTAGCAGAGCCGTTCTGCGTTCCCACGGTCTCCTTGGCCCCGGACTCAGACCCACTGGCAACGTCTTTGCCGGGTCTCTCACTCTCCCCGCCACTTTCAGACAGGTTGCTTGCTCCAATCGACTTGTTGGGTACAGAGTGATTTTCCATAGGGGAGATGAGTCCAAGAGATTCTCCGTCGTCCTGCTGCATGCTAGACACGCTGTTCTCCATTCCTTCATGTGTCGAAGCTGCACGAGACCGCGGCTCCCCAGGAACAAATTGCGCTGCGTTGGCATTGAGTCGAGGTTTCTCCGGAACAAAGTTCATCGTGCTGATGTACTTGAACACAGACTCATCTTCCGGGCGCACAAAAGGAACTGAGAGCTTCTCGCGCTCACTCCCGTACAGACACATGCGGTTCTGAGACAAGAGTATATCGGCTTGATGTGCTCTCAGGGTGTCGCTGCCAATGAAGATTTGAACACCTCGTTTCGGATCCGCTCCTTCAGCCTGCTCCATGCCCAAGACCTCGAAGGTTGTCAGAATGCTAGGAATCTGGTGGCCGGGACTCGATGACCGGCTACTTCTCTCCGAGACGGTGGCTTCGACCAAATACACGGGCAGCCGTATCTTGAATGTTCCGTCCACATCGCGTTGGACTTCTTCCAGGAGGTCGAGTTCCCTAACGATCGAGTAGTCTAGTATAGACTTTTGCGACCCGGTACATAGGTCGGCGTAAAGTATCGTGTTGTGTGCAAATTGAGTCGTAAGCCAGCACCGGATGATGGTAGGAACTGAGCCGAGGATAAACAAGCCTGGGGGAGGCTCAGGCATTTCTAGGGGAGAGTCGTCTTCGTGGCTGCTGACCATGAAATTGGTATCCAGACCCAGGCTGCTTGCGCGACCAGAAGCGACCGAGTGGAAAGAGTGTACGGAATGGCCTGCCGAGCTGTGCCGGCCGTCCGACTTGTGGGAGAGGGAGCGTTCCATCATCATCCCGCTGCTTGGGCGGGGAGGGCCGAATTCCCCAGAATGACGATTGCTCTGGCTGGCCCAGTCGGCCCCTCGCAAGGCACTCTCATCGAAGCGAACACTGTTAGCTCGGGATGCAGCGCCTCTTCGAGCAGGTTCCTCCTCGGCAGGTCCAAGATGTAGGGAGCTCAGCAGGTGCTGGCCCTGCTCGTCAAAGTCGTCGAACATGTCGTTGGGGGATATATGGGTCGGGCCTAGTAGATTAGAGTCAGCAAATGAACATTCCCACTGGACCAGTCCGTAGACCAACCTTGCTGAGGTGTTCCAGCTAAGACGCCAGGAAACGGATGCTGCTGCCAAACTGATTTGAGGCTGGCATCTTGGTCCTGGCGTCGCTCAAGTCGTGCAAGTCTCTCGCCCTGATTATTTTGAACCAGTTGGATTTGCTTCAAATCCATCTGGATGTTGAAGAGGTCGTCTCGGGTGATTGGGAACCGATGATCCATGCCCGGAAATGGTTCCAGCGATTTGAAGTTGTGCAGTCTAGGTCAGGCAGTCCAGATACACGGGGTATATGAGGGCAGGAATAGGAGCGAGGGACAACGAGCGAGCGTGATGGGATCAAGTTGTGGCAGAAAGACGCGTGAAAGAGGGTATCGACACAACAGGGAGAACTGAGATCATCCGGATGGGAGAATGCCCATGGACTGACTGCGCAGGAGAAAAAGGCGATTCTCGAATGAAGGGCTCGAGGGAAGACGGTGGGCTCTTCCGACCTCGATCCCTACAGTATCAGTTCACGAGGTCCTCCTCCCCCACCACATCGCACAGCGAGACCAAAGAGGTCGTCAACGGCGGCGGCAGCAGGCGCGTCAGCGAGTCCTTGTCGAATTGATTTCAGCGTCTGTCCACAATCCAGTCGGTCTGGGCGACTGCGGCAGCTAGAGCGCGATGGCGGCAGTATTGCGAGGTTGCACAACGATCACCGGCGACGGACTTGCCCGTTAGGTGGGCAGCTTTAGGCAGGTTTGCGTGTGAGCGTCGGCAAGATTTCGACACGAGTCGCTACTGAAAAGGACAGAAGTTTGCGAGACCCGACGTGCGTTCGTGAGTGCGAAATCGGGAGGAGAGAAACAAGTTGTAGTAGAAGGCGCGCTGAACAAAGCGTAGTCGTCACAAGGAGGCCCAGAAGGGTGGGATCGCTAAGGATCGAGCGGCGGTCGTGAATTATTCGGGAGAGATGCTGTTGCAGAGGTCGAGTTTTGTCAACTGAGGTCGGAGGGAACAGTATTCGAGGTTACGTATGGGAGTATTCTGTCTGGTATTCGGGGATTTGCTTTTGAAAGAAGCGGAGAGAAAAGGGCGTGAAGGAGATGGGCAGACAAACAATGAAGTCTGGTGGGAGGTTAGTTGCTCTGGGACTGGATTAGTGAAGTGGACAGGACGAGTCGGGCCAGGACAGAGGACAGGAACCAAGCACCACAAGGTAAGGTAGGTAGGTGGTGAGGTGAAGGGCAGGCGGCGGGAGTGGATGGACAGGCCAGTCGATGTATTGAGGTAACGTCGAAGTACCACTGTATCGAATGGAGTCGAAGTGCATGCACAATTCAGGTTGCTCTGGAGCCAGCGGCATCTCTCCACAGTGTTGTGTGGCTGGGAATTATCGAAGCGACACGGGTAAACTAGTACTATGCACTGGCAGCACGGCGTTAGAGCCGGGCACCAGCAGTACTTGAGGGATACCTTGGCGGGGCAGCATGTCTGGTGCGGTGTAGCCTTCACCCCGTCATGTCAATTGCAGTGGAGGAACACCCGTGGAGCTGCGAGGCCAAGTCGTCAGGTCCAGTCAGTTGCCCTCCACCAGCTGGAACTTGCACCTCAGGTTCCATTGTAACCTACCTAGGTACCTTACCTTAGGTACCTACCTTACCTGAGCAAACGGGCGAGCCTGTCCGGGCAGGAGCCACCAGTGATTTGCCGCGCTGGGAGGTGTGACGCTGTAGGAGGGGCTGATTGGGGCGGGGGGTTCGTGTTCTGCGCAGGGCAGGGGACGTGCTGAAGACTCCAGAGTGTCTGCCTGCCCGTGCTGCTGCGTGCTGGATGGAAAGTGGAAGCATCATTTCGCAACAGCACAGCAAACTTGACTTTCACTACGCTGCACCTCAGACAGACAAACTCTAAAGCCGCCGATGCTGAGATGCCAATGCCTCCCGTCCTGCACACGCCCTTCTTACCTTCCTTCTCCTGCCTTACCTTTCAAATCAAGGTACTTACCTACCCAGGCACATAACTATGGAAAAAGGTAAGCAATCCCCCTCGATCGCTGCACTTCTTCCAACCCCGTCCATCAAGTCGCAAGGTGTGGTGGATATTCAAGACGGCGGTGCAAGCTCAACCCCCGCTGTGAATGACGACGAGACTCATGCCTTCTCGCTCATCTGCCAGCCCCCCATCAATGATGCTTGAATATCGTCCACACTCGCTCACCAAAGTGTTGCACAATGCTATGCTACGGCACAGATGCATCGATTTCGTTGCCACCGGGCCGCTTGGCAACACAAGATCACGATACATAGCATTCATCATCACCAGCCAAGTTGTCACTCGTTCGTTTTCATGTACATCGCCGTCTAAAATAGATTCGATTTCAAGGGTCTAGGACTGTTTAGTCTTCCATGTCCGCCCTCCGATTTGAAATTACCATGCAGAACACACGGTTAAAATCTCCCGCACTGGCCCCCAACCACCCGGCCACTGCTCTCCTTCCTTCATTCCAAGTGTTCGTGTTGCTGTTCAAGCTGGGGGGTTGACGTCTCGCCAGTCCGGGTGAACGTAGTCCGTACGGTCATCCTCGGGCAGGCCTTGGTACTCCTGACCGATGTGAGGAACCACTATCTTATAAAAGACCTTGTAGCCCTCTCCGCTCATATGCAGCCCGTCCGGCAGGAGTGCCGCCAGACCGCCCCGCTTACCGAGCTCCGGAGTACCAAGCAAAGGCCCTCCGTCCTTCACAAGGCCGGGGGTCTTGCGGCCGGCGTAGTCGTGGAGCGCCGCCCACAGGTCGATCAGCGTCACACCAGGCACCTCGGCCGCAACGTCTCGGGCCGCCTGCGTGTACTCCGCGCTGATCTTTGCGGTCCTCGTGGGCTTCGGGTGGCCCCAGGGCAGATCGAGCTCGGTAATGCGAATCTCGTCGATCGGCGGCGGGGTGACGAGAAGAATCTTGGGCTTGTGAGCCGTGATGTTGGGGTGTGTCACAATCTCCAGCAAGTTCTGCTTGTACTCCGCCAGAGGCACACCCTGAGTTGTCGTTTCCATTGGCTGGACGGCGTCGTTCGCACCGAGTAGCACCAGAAGATACTTGAGCTGCGGTCCAGACTCCGAAGGCGGGGCAATAATGTCAGGCAGGTACTTCAATGCGTTGGCTGTGTTCCAGCCTGAAAAGCCGCGGTTGACGACATCGAAACGACGCATCACATCTAACGAGACGCACTACAGTGAGCTCTGGCCCCGGCGCTACGATTCCAAAGAAAGTGACTTACGGCACTGAAGCGAGGCCTGGAAAGAGAAACCGTCGGAAACATGAGCACATCCCTGGAAAAGGGAGTCGCCGAAGAGCACAATTTGGGGGTACGGTTTCTGGTTGGTTAGCATATTTCAGTTTCGGTCTCTTTAACCAAAGAGATTGGGCTTTTGACTTACAGCCATTCTTGAATCCGGGTTGTGGCGTGGCCAAAAAGTCGGACAAAAGCTTGAGGGAGTGAGTGTTTATGTAGCTCTACGTTCTGTTTGAAAAGCAAGACAAGGTTGCTGAACCAAACGGACGGATTGAACACTTAACCGTGTCTTTGGCTCGGTCTTATATGTCCCTTGCTGCAGCGAGAGTGAAGAGGCCCCCCCAAGCATCCACGATCAACGGAGCCACTTGTACGGCAGGTCACCCGCATAGCCGAAGGCACGATACAGCTAGGTCGTTTGTTTCCTGGGGGTTGCGGTTATCGGCCTATCAATCGCACGAAATGGCCGCTCTAGTCGCACCGAAACAGCAAACCAGCACTGCAGCAAACAACAACAATACAAACAGTCTTGTCACCAGACGTAGTCGCATGCACTGGCCCTTCAATAGGCGTGTAAAATCGACCGAGGAACGAACGTATTTGAGTTGGAACATTTTGGTGTTTCGTGACGAAGTAGCCGCTCAAGATCATATGCTATCTCAGATATCGTAGTTCGGATCATCGGATGCAAACCCAGATGGGCAAGTCTTGCACAAGAGTGTCGGACCTCAGCAACGTGCTGAGCTACATACAGCTCCAAGCTTCAACAAGAGATGGAAAAATGCAGGTGTGGGAATGGATGGCGGGGTGATGGTCGGCCCCACGCTTCTGCATTACGAGCTTATCGATTGGCCGTCTGGCTTATCACCGCAAGATAGTCGGTGAAACTAATATCCGTCCAAAAAAAATCCATCGCGAACGCTCAGGTACAGGCTCTCAGAAAAAAAAAAAGTCCCAGTCGCAGTCCCGGTTCTTACGAACTCCCCGCCGTTGTTAATTGAATCACCGCGGCACGCCGCAACTTCTGTGAGATATGGCGTCCTCTCTTGCTGCGCAATTGGCGCAGATTGCCGCCAACTCGAAGGCCTCCTTGGACGTCAAGGCGCAAAAAGCTGCCCACTCCAAGTCCCTGATCTTCGAGCCAAGAGTTGCGGCGACGCAAAGTTACCACACCCTTTACACGATATGTTTAGAAGGCTTCGAGGAGCTGTGTGAACTCGACGGCCGATTCAAGCCTTTTGCCTTCACGCTATTCAGCGAGCAAAGCCAGAGCGAAGACCGAACGCAGATGACAGCAGCTGAAAATGAGGAGTTGGATAAGAAAGTCGAGTCTTTCCTGCGCCTTATTGGCAGCAGGCTGCGCCTGATGCCTGCGATCAGAGCCCTTGAGTGGTTGGTGAGAAGATTCCGGTATGTTGGACTATATCTTGCCGCGTAAACTCGTCTAACCAAAAGGCAGAATCCACGAATACAACACCCGATCCCTCATCACGACCTTCCTTCCGTACCACTCGATCCCCGCTTTCGTTACCGTACTCTCGATCTTGCCCTCTCAGATCCCGCAAGAATATCGATTCTTGAGCCCGTACATTAAGTCTCTGACTTGTCCTCCCCGATCCGTTCTGGTTCACGAGTCGATTCACAAATTTGCCTTCCTCGAGACCCTCTCCGAATACACGCTCGAGGCTTGCAGGAATCTGCAACAATACCCGACTTTGGTGTCTTTCTGGGGTGGTATCATGACTGAGGCAGTCAATGGTATGCTTGAGAATATGCGATCCGGCCGCCAGGCGATTCAAAGCGAGAACAACCAGACCTTTTTGACACGCGTGGGCCGTATCTTCGGTGAGGCTCTGCTCATGAAGAAGGTGCCCAACATGCAAATCGCCTCTTACATGGCCGTCACGGTTGTTGCAGCCAAGGGAACCTTTGAAGACGCGGCTCTGTCAGCATTCATGGAGCAGATTGTGCAGGGTTGGACGACCGAGACTGTGCGGCCCGGGCTAGTGACTTTGTGCATCCTTGCGCAATACCGATCTGCTAAGCAGTTGTCCGCCAAGGTCACCAAGGCTCTCCTGAAAGTACAGAACCTGGGCGAAATTCTGGTGGAGTTGGGTCAGGAAAGACGAGTTGACAAGATGACCAACGGTCTTTGCATTGCCTTCATCGAGAGGCTGTGCAAAAAGGGCGATGCTCGTGGTCTCCCGATTATCCGCGTTATCCTGATGAGCCAGATTCTGAAGCACAAACAGGTCGCTGTCATTTTCAAGTCCCTGGTCTTGGCTGCCCACCGATTGGACGACGAGGTGGACAAGAACGGCGAAATTCGTAAGGAGCTTGGCTCGACCCTGATTGACCTTTCCCGCTTCTCGGGCGAAACGAGCGAGATCATCCAAACCGTTCTTGAAGAGGTCGATTTCGACGTGGAGGAGTTGGAGATGAAGCTGGATGTCTCAATCAGGCAGAAGAAGGCACTTCCCGAAACCCAGGACGATGTCGATATGAACGGCACCAACGCCCTTGCCCCAACGAAGGAGGACTTGCACCAGACTATCCGGGAGCTCGCTGTTCAGAAGCGCACCCTCCCGTCTTGCCTCTCTACCAGCCCGGGAGAGGTTTACGACGAATTCAGCCAGCTCTTCCTCCGTGTCGTCTCGCAGCAATCCGAGGATCCGACTCTTCTTGCCAACTTTGACGAGTTGCCCTCTCTTAGCCGCCAAACCGCCGTCAGCGACCACACCTACATCACATTCTTCGTTCGCATTTGGTCCGGCCCATACCCAACGCTCGCTCGTGCTGCTGCCGTGGACGCCGTCAAGAAACGTCTTAGTGATGGGGATGGAAATGATCTCGACTTCCAAGCCCTCATCCCTTACTGCCTCATCGCTCTGGTCGATTCCTCCAAGAAGGTTCGCCGGGCTGCTGCGGAGCTGCTGATTCAGCTTGGCCAGATCTTCCCTCCTCAGTCGAAGGCGGCAAAGAAGTCTGTCTGGGGCGGAAAGAATGTGTATGAAGACAGCGCCAAGCTGCACTGGATGGACGCTGATGCAGTTTCCCGCCTGCTCCACGGTGTTATTCTTCCGTCGATCGAGGAATGCATCATGCACGAAGACCATATCCGCGCCATCTTGCATTCTTCTCTCGACAGCAGTGCCAAGTCCGAGAGCGGCGAGGGCAAGAAGATTCTCACTCAAGCAAACAGAATTGCTATCCTTTCCTTCCTTGCCAGCCACATCGTTGCGACGCCTCTTCTCCGGGTCAAATCCAACCTTCTCTCTATCCTGAACCGGATCAAGGGAGTGTCATCCACCTCGAGGACCAAGGTGCTTCTGCCTGCATTCAAATGGTGGGCAGCGTTGTCAGCAGAGGAGACTGTTCGTCTTTGCGACGCTGAGGAGGTCGACCAATCCTTGCTCCACACCAGATTCGCCGAGATTGTTGTTCCAAACGACAGCGACGGACTCGAATGCCTTCTTTCTACTATGAAGAACCCCGAGTCCGCGAAGCGTCCTGAGCTTGTCAGATCTATCTCGGCACGCATACGTGCCATTTGGAACTCCATGAAGGCCGACACTAAGTTCGATGTTGCACAGACAATGTTGGAGCTCTCCCAAGCTCGGCAAGTATCCCAGGACGATGAGGATATCATTGCCGACGAGGCTGCCGATTTCCTCAGAAATGTTGACCTCACCACAGAGATTCTGTCTTCTTTCCTCGAGTCAATCCAGACTGGTACGAAGCTCATTACTGAGCCGCCGCCAAACAAGAGGCGCAGGACGAGCTCCTCTGAGGCCAACCGTGGAACAAGTGCTCAAGCCAGCGCTGAGTTGAGCGCGACGCTGAGATCAGTGACTTTTGTTCTTCAACTCGTCGAAGGTTCCAACCCGGCTTCTCACCCAGAGCTCCTTGATAGCCTTTTTGGCACTCTATCCGAGTTGCAGCACTTCCGAACCGTGATTGGATCTGAGCTGGGATACCTGCAGAACCTGGTTCTTACTAGCTTGATTGCTATGGTACCTGCCTACAGAGAGAATAAGAGCTTGAAGATCGACAGCTCAGGTGGCCATGGTGACCTGCTCGTCAACTGCATCCAGAAGTCCTCTAGCCCTATTGTGCAGAACTCTGCCCTCCTGCTGATCGCCAGCCTGGCAACGGCCGCCCCTGATTTGGTCCTTCATAGTGTGATGCCCATTTTCACTTTCATGGGTGCCTCTGTCCTGCGCCAGAACGATGACTATTCTGCTCACGTGGTCAACCAGACCATCAGAGAGGTTGTTCCGCCGCTCATGACGTCGCTGAAGAAGGGCAAGCGCAACCCAGTTGCTGGTGCCACCGAGCTTTTGGCAAGCTTTGTTACCGCGTACGAACACATCCCGGCTCACCGCAAGCAAGGTTTGTTCATCGCTCTTGTCAACACCCTTGGCCCTGATGAGTTCCTATACGCCCTGCTGGCTATGCTGGTCGATAGGTACGGCCCCAGCGATAGCCTCATGGCGTTTGCTTCTGAGCTGCTCGGCGTCTACAGCGCGGAGGTACAGCTTCAGACTCTGGCGAAGCTTTTGGACTTGATCAGCGACATCTTCAAGCCTAAGCCGGGCCTGTCAGCCACTCTGCTTGGCATCGGCGAAGACATGTCTGAGAAGAAGCCCGAGGCCACGGCCCTCCAACAGCTGACTGTGTTCCCTGCTCTGCTGTCTAGCAGAAAGCTGCGGAAAGAAGTTGGTATCCTCACAGAGAAGGACGACATGGATGCCTCCAAGATTCGGGAGCTCTATGCAATCCTTCTGCGAGACGTCCTTGCTCTTGCCGAGACTGTCAAGCAGCAGAAGCCTCTCCACGAGTGCTGCGGCAATGCCCTTGCCAACCTTCTCAACCTTCTGTCCATCGGCGAGTTTATCAAGTCAGTGGAGACTCTCTTGGATCGCACAGAGATCGATCTCCGACGCAAGGTTCTTCGTGCCCTCGAGGTCCGCGTGGACCAGGAGAATGTCGCGAATGTCACATCCAGAACCGCCCTCCTCGCCTTCCTCCCACAGCTCACTGCTGCCATCCGCGATACGGACGACATCAAGTACAAGCACACGGCCGTGGCCTGCGTCGACAAGATTGCAGAGAAGTATGGAAAGAAGGACGTCGAGGCCGTGGCTGCGGCAGCCCAGACTATTGCTGGAGTCCACTGCCTCGGTCAGCCGGATATTCGCCTCCGTGTCATGGCTTTGCTCTGCCTTGCTTCTCTTGTTGACGTTCTCCAAGACGGCATCCTGCCCGTACTGTCTCTTGCTGTCCCCCAAGCAATTCTTTACATCCAGCAAAGCGTGGAGCTGGACGAGCCGGCGACCGAGTTGCACAACGCCAGCTACTCTTTTATCACAGCCCTGGCCCAACACCTGCCATACATGATTTCTGGCAAGTACCTGGACAACATCCTGCTTGCCTCCAACAAGTCTGCCGAAGCCGATGTGGATGATGAGGCCGATGACGAACGCCTGAACTGCCTGAGGTTCCTTGCGAGAAAGGTTGATGCCAAGGTCATGCTCGCCAGCTTAGAGAAGAACTGGATCCCTGCCACTGAAGCTGGTTACAATGTAAGTTATCATGTAATGGCACCAAGTACGACCAGACTAACAATCTTGCAGGCAACCGATGAATGGGTGGATATCTTCAGTGTCATCGTGGAGAGTCACACCAAGTCCGTCGTCACCAAGAATGTCACCACTCTGTCTACCATTCTCCTGAGCGCCTTGGATCTACGGAGACGCGAGCAGGCAACGGGGAAGCTCACCAGCGCAACTTCCCAACGCGTGGCCAACATCGAGGCATCCATCAACGACGTGGCGCTGTCCATCATTTACAAGCTCAACGACGCTGCTTTCCGGCCCATCTTCGCCCAGATGGTTGAGTGGTCTACACAACTGCCCAAGCAAGACATCACTGGACGGGTGCTCCGCCGCTTCAGCGTTTACGGCTTCTTCTTGCGCTTCTTCGAGAGCTTGAAATCGATCGTCACCAGTTACGCTACCTACATTGTGGACGATGCCGTCGAAATCGTCAAGTCCTGCGACCTCACTGTGCCCGAACAAAAGGGGCTTTGGCAGAGAGTGCTCTCCACTATGGCGAGATGCTTTGAGCATGACCAGGACGACTTCTGGCAGGCCCCTGCACACTTCGGCAAGGTTGCGCCGGTCCTGGTCGACCAGTTCCTCCACGCTTCCTCCGTGGACTTGACCGCCGAGCTTATCCCCGCGGTCGTGGAGTTGGCTGCCGCTGCGGACTCTCAGGACCACCAGAAGGAGCTCAACAGCTCCATTCTCCGTCACCTCCGTTCGGAACAGGCTGCAGTACGTCTGGCGGCTGTCAAGTGCCAGCAAGAGCTCGTTGTCAAGCTTGGAGAAGAGTTGCTGCCAGCCCTACCTGAGATGCTGCCGTACATCAGTGAGCTCCAGGACGATGACGATGAGGTCGTTGAACGGGAGACGCATCGGTGGATTCACAAGATCGAGGGTGTTCTTGGCGAGAGTCTGGACTCCATGCTGCAATAAACTAGACCCGTTGAGGGTGGAGAGGCTAGAAGATACTGAGCGGCATTTCGGACGGAAAAAAGCGGGCGTCTGCCGTGTAATGGTGAGAATTTTGAGAGTCATGGGGGCGTCATACCTTGGACACAAAGAGTGGGTCTCGGGGCCGGAGTGCTCGGGACGGAGAAGACGCCCAGTGTGGGGCGCGTAGACGTCCTTTAGCCCGTCGACTTTTCGCAGCCGCCAAGCGGCCGCAAACTTATTTTCAGGCTCTGTACCTATGACACAAAGCTGAAGATCAATTTGAATCTGTATTTAGGCGTCTTACAAAACAAAAGCTATGCTGTGTCACAGCAGAATTTCTTTTTTAATTTAGCTACGCACGAGGTCTGACCGATCCAGCCAGCGCATTGACTTTCCCACAACCGTCCGTCTTCGGCCTTAACCCAGCAATCCTCACGTAAAAAAACCCCGTCCGTCTGAGTCGCCCCTGCCTGCGCTTTGCGCTCTTTACCAGCTCCCCGGACACCGAAGCTTTTGGTTCCGATCCATTCTCGTGGCCCCCATATTCCATCAAAGAAGGACCGTTTACCTTCTGGGTACGTCAGTCTAGGGGTCTTGCGTTTGGTTCTATATATGACATCAAGACACTGAACCCTTCGTGCATCTGGTGGCATGATTGTAACCCCAAAATGGCCTCATCGAAAGTCGCCCAACAATATTGGAGAAGTCTGGCCCGCCCCGGACGTGCAGGGGCCGGAGCCGCATTGCAAGCGTCGGCCCCGACTAACACCAGCATGGTCAAGTATCGGAACAGCACAAGCTCGTCTTCGTCAACGGGTGAGTCATCAACTGGACATTCACTTTTGTTGAAAATACAATTTACTTACACATATTCAAGAGGACAAGAGAGAAAGGGTCGTCATCCTAGGCTCAGGATGGGCGTGAGTTATATCACCTGTGCCTCGGTCTCGTCTTACTCACACATCGCAGGGGTTACGCCTTTGCTCGCGAACTCGACCCAAAGAAATATGAGCGCATCCTCATCTCACCACGATCATACTTTGTCTTTACCCCCCTGCTAGCTTCAACGTCAGTCGGCACCCTCGAGTTCCGTTCAACGCTCGAGCCAGTCCGCCGGCTGAACCTCGACGCCTTCCACCAGGCATGGGCCGACGACGTCGACTTCTCCCGCAAGCTCGTCCGCATCGAAAAGGTCACTTCTGAAGACCCCACCTCCAAAACTCTGCCCGCAAAGCAGCACCAGCCCAAGGGCGAGACGATAGACGTGCCGTACGACAAGCTGGTCATCTCCGTCGGCGCCTACTCGCAGACGTTCGGCATCGAGGGTGTCAAAGAATACGCCAACTTCCTGAGAGACATTGGCGACGCGCGGAGCATTCGTCTCAAGGTCCTGCAGCTGTTCGAGAAGGCGAGCTGGCCAACCGCAACGGACGCACAGCGCCGCGACCTCTTGCACTTTGCCGTCGTGGGCGGAGGACCAACAGGCATCGAGTTCGCGGCTGAGCTGCACGACCTCATCCACGATGACCTCTCCAAGATCTACCCGCACCTGATGGAGTTCGTGTCCATCACAATCTACGACATCGCGCCAAAGGTGCTGCCGATGTTCGACCAGCAGCTCGCGACGTACGCAACAGAGCAGTTCCGCCGCCAGGGCATCTCGGTAAAGACGGAGCACCACCTGCAGCGCGTTCGCCCGGACGACAACGGCGGTCTGAGGCTGAAGATCAAGGAGTACGGCGACGAGGAAGTGGGTGCCGGCATCTGCGTCTGGAGCACCGGCCTCATGCAGAACCCGCTTATCCAGACCCTCGTTGCCAAGGAGCTTCGTAGTCCTACGGAGAAGGAGGGCGAGACAGTGACCATCAAGAAGGCGGAGCGGAGCGGTGGAATTATCACGGACCCGATGCTCCGCGTCCGTCTCAATGACCCGGCAAACGAGAACGCTCTCCTCCCTGATGTGTATGCTATGGGCGACTGTTCTATCCTTGAGAACCAGACTTTGCCGGCCACCGCGCAGGTCGCCAGTCAGCAGGTAAGTACTCCCTCATCGCTCGCTATCTTTATCTTTGTGATCGCGGATGCTAACAACGTCGAAGGCCAAGTACCTCGCCAAAACCTTGAACCGTGCCACTGGCGGTAAGGAGCCGGCACCGTTCAGCTTCCGCAACTGGGGCGCCATGACTTATCTCGGCTCATGGCGTGCTATTCACCAGAGCTCAGCTGATGAGCTCAAGGGCCGGTAAGTGACACTCGTTCACCTACATTCTGTATGTCATGACTGACGTGAATCCATGTAGTGCTGCGTGGATTCTGTGGAGAACAGCGTATCTTACCAAGTCCATGAGTATCAAGAACAAGGTGCTTGTTCCTTGGTATTGGTTCATTACTTGGGTTTTTGGACGCGACATTTCTCGATTCTAAAGACTTTGCTGACGAAACCGTGTTGGACGGCTGAATGTATAACAACTTTTCTTTGTGCAAGCGATATATTAATTGGAGGTAACAACCTCATAACGAATATAGACCCAGGCTGGGATAGATAGATAGATAGACGGGCAGCATTCACTTGCTCTGTGTACAACAAACACCATAAAGTATGCATGCCTACCTACCCCCAGGCATAATCGCAACCAAGGACATGACGAAATTTGGCAAAAGAAATGTGCTATAAGAGAACACAACAAGAAGTACTGAATGACTGATGTGGTGTGGAACACATCTCCAAAGGTAAAACGAACAGCCGAGCGAGGCAAAAACATTCCGAAACCGAGAATCGAACTCGGGGCTATGCCTAGCCTCTCAAGCTCATGAGAGGGCATCATGTTGGCCACTACACCATATCGGATGTGGATACCAAATAGTGAAGCTAAGTTACTCAAGACCCACTGCGCCGGAGTGACGTTCAGACAGCAGGATGCGATGCCTTCGGAAACGGCCTCCTCCTCAACATGTTGGTCGCACATTGTTCATTGAGGGTGAACTTTCTTCATGAAGCTGTGTTTTATAAATTCGTTTGTTGCGAACATGTTCTATTTCTATAATGCGAAATGTCGTCCATTAACCTCTAACTCCTGTTCCATGAAACTAGCAAAAAAGACAAAAACTTTTCATTTCCGCCATCCCCATTTTACGAGTTGACCTCGGCGAACCAAGTCCTCAGTAGTCCTGCAAGGGCGCTTGGCAAGTCCTCCAAATTATGAACAATAAGGTAGTACTGGAACGGGAAAGTATCCAGATACCTCTCAATGACAACGCGGCTGTTGCCGCTCTCGTCTTTGACGAACTTTGCTTCCTTAAGATCCAGCACACTGTCTCCCTTCTTCTTGCCTGTGTCGTCCATAACGATAAAGACAACCATGATACGCTCCTCCATGGCCTCACGCAGCAGTCGACGGATGCCATCGTGCTGGTTGGAGGGGGTCAGACCGTCAGACAGGATCAAGGCAAGCTGCCAGAGATCCTCGGCACCGCGAGCCGGATTCTGCATTCGCGCCGTGCGGAAGTGGTCGATCGTGTTGCGCACGAGCAGCTGGATATCGGTTCGGTCCTGGTTGAAGGAGAAGTGCTGCAGCACCTTGGCGCCGGCATCGTGCGAGGCGAAGGGCTGAGTGAAGTCGTGCGCCATGAAAGTGTCGGCGCCGAAGCCGAGGATGCCGACCTGGCCAACCTCGAGCATGGTGAGAGCGCGCGAGACCATAACGAGGGATTCGAGTGCTAGGTTTCCAGAGCTGGTCTCTCCCATACTCTTACTGTCGTCAACGCAGAGAAGAATCTGGTAGGAGCGCTTAGTCGGAATAGCACGGCGCATCCAGATCTTGTCTCGCTTGTAGCTGGAAGCGATGTAGGGAATGATCTTCTTGATGTTGAGGCGCTTGCCGGTGCGGTAGGAGCCAGACAGCTTTGTTGATTGCGAGGGTGTGAGGATGAGACGGAGCTGAGAGGTGAGGGAGAGGGACAGCGGATGAGTTTTGGTTTGGAAGACCGTCCATGACTGGAGAGATTCAGAGAAGTCCCGGAGAGGGCGCTCATCGCTGATGTGGGTTGTCGAGAGCTGCTCGGAGGTCTCCTCAATGACTTGCTCCTCCTCATCCTCCTCATCGTCCATCCTCTCAACTTCGTCTTCTTCAGGAGAGATCTCACGGTCGAAGGCGCCCTGCCTTGTCTTGACACCAGAGCGGCCGTCGTCGTTGTCGGCGCCACCCTCCTTGTCTTGAGCCTCCGGGGCCTCCGTCGTGTCCATTTTGTCAGGATCTTGCTCCATGTCAACGTCTTCCGTCTCGGGCATCACACGGCTCGTCGGATCTTTCTTCTCTTCATCGATGGCCATGTTCTCGTCTATGGGCTGCACCTGGTCCTCAGATGCAGCACCCATAGCTTGTGCATCAGCGGCGGTCTCATCATCCTGGAGATGCTGGAATTCGCTAGCGCCGAGGTCTGCGTCGACATCTTGAGACTGCTTCTGCTCGCCATCATCTTGCTTCTCAGGATCCTTAATGTCGCTCTGTTGTCTGTGCCAACGCTCAAGAGCATCGCCAAGCTTCTTGAAAGGATCTTGTCGGTTTTCAGCTGCGTCGTCTTGATCCTGCTCGGTCGGCTGCGCCTGTTCATCGGACCGGGAGAGGGCTCCCTTCTTGCCTGCGCTAGCCTTTTGCTCAGCAGCACCGTCGCCGGCATCTCCTTCGTCTCTCTGGGCCGCATTCTCGCTGAAGTCATTCTCGACGTCCATTTGGTCGGCGTCTTGTTCCTCGCCGCCACCCTTCACGTCGCTAGGAGCGGCATTCGCATCAGCGTTCGAATTGTCGCGAGGTTGATCCGAATGAGGATCTTGCTGTTCAGGCTCCTTTTGGTCGTCTTCCTCTTCAGCCTTGGGCTCCATGTCAGGCTCTGGCTCTCCCGCAAGGTCCTCTTCTTCAGGCTCTTCTTCTTCCTGTTCTTCTTCTTCCGGCCCCTTCTCATCGGGTCGCTGTGTCTCCTCTTCCCCATCCTCAACGTTGTCCTCCTGCTGTTGCTGCTGAGGCTCCTCCTTCTCGATATCTGACAGCTTATCCAGTTCATCGTCCTCTGACCCTTCATCATCTTCCCCTTCCTCGTCAAAGTCAAAGTCCATCTCCTCGGGCATGTTTAGAGCATCATTCTGCTCTACGTTCTGGTCCTGCTTGATCTCCTCCTCGAATTTGACGTCCTCCTGTTCGGGACCAGCCTCATCCTCCGCTTCCTCATCTCCCTGTTCCATTTCTTGATCATCATCTTCAACTTCATTCTCGTCGGCCTTGGCATCGTTGTCGGCAGCCATCTGCTCATCCTTCTTCTTCTGACCCTTGGCCTTTTCGCCCTGCTGGTCCTTCTCCGCTTCCTCTTCGTTCTCGCCATCCCACATTTTCTCATCGACAGCCGTGGGGTCCAGGTCGTCAACGTCGCCAACCTCTTCGTCCATTTCGTTTTCCTCGCCATCTTTCTCGTCCCCATCATCCTTATCTTCCTCGTCCTCGCCATTGACACTACCCATTTCTCCCTCGAGCTCCTCATCTGCCATATCAACAGCGTCCTTTTCATCCTCCATCTCTCCACTTTGCTCCTTATTTGGTTCTTGAGCGAGCTCTGTGAGATCTTCGTCGGGCTGGATGTCCTTGCTGATGTCGTCCGCTCCTTCACCATCTCCCAGTCCCGTTCCAGACTCGAGTTTGCCAGAATCTCCAGACTGCTCGTCAGACTTCTCTTGGGGTGTGCAGAAGCCCTTAGTAGCAAGCTGCGAGAATGTGCGAGAAAGCTGGTATGCCAGGTTTCCTGTCGCGGCATGCAGGTTGTAAAGCTCGGCAAAGCTCTTGTGGGCTGTGAGCGCGTATTGTTGAACGATCGGCAGAATGATTGCAAGGAGGGATGAAGCAGCAGCGCCCATCGCAGTGTCTTCGAGATCAACGCTCTCCAAGGCAGACAGACATGCGTTGATCTTGTCCACGACAGCGTTGATGTGCAGTGCAGTGAGACTAGCGTTGCGGACAGTGCTAGTCTTCGCCAGCCAGCCAGCATCATCGGATGACTTGGGCAAGTCAGAAATGGCCTTCTTGTACCCTTGAACAGCGACGAGAACAGCATCGCAAAGGCTGGACACTGAATCCTTAAACAGGTTGGCGGTTCTGTCGAAATTGGCGTTACTGGTGTGGCTTTGAGCTTGATCGATGTTGAACCAAACCCTCACTTGGTCCAGGACGAAGTTGAGGTCAGTATTGTGCATATCTCCAAATGTCAATGACGTGTTGATAGTTTGAATGGCGACCATAACTTGGTCCTGCAAGGAGTCCTGCCCATGGGGTACAAACTTCTCCGGGGTCGATGCTGTATTTTGCAGAGACTTTGACAGTCCCTCGGCCATCTCCAGATACCCCTTGAGGATGTTCAGGGTGTTTTGGTTATCGATGGACGCTAGCTTGCCGTGAATCTCGACAACCTTGATGCCAAACTCGACGATCGGCATCCACCATTTCACGCTGATTCTGTACGCAGAATCATCGGCATTGGCATGCTTAAGATCAGAACTCTTACTGAGAGCCTGGATCGAGGTGATGGCGCGGTCTAGCGAGGAAATCGACTTGCGCGCCGTTGTAAGAGTGTTATGCTGGCTTAGAACGACTGTCATCATGCCCTCCATGAAGCCAGTGCTTCGGGTAACCTCAGCACCGGTGAGTTCGCTGTGATGGTCATGGGCAGCAAGTCTGACTTGAGGCGCAATATCGACAACCTTGTGGAAGTAGTACTCGGCAGCATCGTTGGAGTATGTCTGAAGGATATCGGACGCAGGCAGACTTGCAAGGATAATAGCAACAGAGTTCTGCTTGGCTAACTCCTCCGTTCCAAGGTTATGTCTGAAGCCCATCTGCCTGAGGGCCTTCAAAACGTCTGCGAAGAGGTTGCGCTTTCGGGTCTTGAGATGCTTCACCTGGTCTTTGTTTTCCTCGGTTAAAGTGCCAGGGGTCTCCTTGCGCAACTCCTCAATGGATGACCTAAGGCTTTCGACGTAGGAGTCGACTTCCTGGCTGGCGTCCACCTTTTCTTGATTGGCTTCCGTCGTAACACTAGCCATGATGGACAGCGTCTTGGAAGCATTCGACAGACGCTTGTGCTGGGCCAGCCAACCATGGAATCCCTTGTTGACGGCGGAGACCGCGGCTAAGTTTGACTGGACTTCAACCTTTTCGGCTGAATCTGAGCTAATGCTGCGAGCGACTTCCTCCTCAGGAAGACCTTGGTCCAGAATTGGTTTCATAGGCTGGCCAAGCACGCCGCGGAACTTGCGGACGATTCTGAAGAGCTTTTGGTGGGATCTCCGAGCGCTCTCACGCAGGGCATTGATGTTGGTGTCCTTCCAGCTAGCCAGAAGCACGACTTCCTTCATTTTCTTTTCAATAGGAGCCCTGTTCTTGGCCATTGTTTCGTTCGCAACTCTCTCAAAGCGGGAGTAAAAGTCGATGAAATTCTGAGCCGCATCTCGGATAACAGACAGAGTAGGGTAATCGACGGCGAGAAGCTCGAGGTGCTTCTGCAATTGTCTGAGCAGTCTCAAGCGGGCGGAAAATTGACCGATGATTGCGGTGGAGAAATAGTTCTCGAGCTCCTTAAAGAGACTGACACCGTATTCCTTGAGATCGGGAGAGTCCACAAGGGACAGCGGGACTGCGATGACGACCTGGTAGGCAACGAAAAACCAGGAATCGGCATCATTGGAGCACTTCTGGGCTTCCATATCGAAGAGCTTCGCCCAAGTAGAAAGCTCCAACCGTCTCCAGCTGATGATTGTGTCCGTCAAAGAGGTGTACAGTGCCGGCGCACCGTAGATGCTAGGAGCATAGCCTCCATGCTGCCACTCGTAGACGATGCCGTGCAAATGCTCCAGCTTAGGAAGTATCTTGGCCAAAGGCTCCGTGTGTGTAAGTTGAAGCAGCTGTTCACAAGCTGCCAGCACGTCCGCCAATGGCTGCATATGGGCAATTTCGTCAACTTGCTGCAACTCTCGGAAGCGAGCTTCCACCTTGTCAACGAGTGCAACGAGACGACGGGCCTCGGGAATGTTGGCCTCTGTATAAAAGTTGTAGTCAGAGCCAACAGTGCTTGTGCTAAGGGCTTTCATTTGTTCGTCGAGCGACCAGAGAGCCAGCGGAAGAACCATCCTATTGAGCTCTTGGTGCACCGCAGCCTTTTGCAACACGTCGGCAGCGGCCCCCTTGCCCACAGATTTGCAGACCTCTTGAATGGCATCAGAAGCGACGACTGGCTCCAGGAAAACCTTGCGGTGCGATTCCGCAAGTCTGACAGACACATCTCGGACCTTCTGGCGTCCGACTGACGGCTTCTCTTCCTTCTCGTTGTCATAGGTGGGGAAAAGCTCGTTGAACTCCTCTTCGTTCATTTCTTCCTCATCTTCGTAGCTTCCCTTGAACGTGTAGAGGCTCGTTCTAGCCTCCTCGGCTTTACGGTCTGCTTCGAGCTTCTTAGTCCACTCTGAAAAGAATCCGTGTACACATTCAAACAAAGCTTCGCGGAGAGTAGCGTTGAGATTTTGCAGACCCTCAACCGAAACAATCAGTCCGACATAGTCTAGGAACTCCAGCGTCTTGTTGGGGAACTTGGAAATCTCATGGTGTGCGGGTTTGCCGCCAAGGAAGGGTGTGAGATCCATGAGAGTTGTCTCCGAGGCATGAGTCTGGATAGATTCAAGGCCATCGCTCAGTGACAACCCAAGCTTGAGGCAGCCGAGAATGTTGACGAGAGGCCGTGTCATGTCCTGGTAGGCATTGAAACGGTTTGCCAAGCGATCAGTCATCAGGGCCAAGTTTTGCTTGAGGAGCTCAATATCTTGCTTGGCTTCGGCAGAGCCTGACAAAGCAAAATCCATATGAACCTTTGAAAGGTCCTGACCAAGAACCATCTTCAAAACATTGTTGAAGTCTGTCTGAACTTGGTTCAGTTCCGAGCGAGAGGGTCTATAGAGAAGCTGGGTCGGAGCTGGTGCTGGGCCAAGTGCCTCAATGTCTTCCCGTGCCAATTGAATGCGGGGAGATGTGTCCTGACCGGTGAAGAGGGATTCGAAGTCCAGGAGGGACGAGAGTTTGTGTTGAAGTTCTTTTGTCAACTGATCATGGACATCCTTCTCGAACTGTGGTTGCAGCTGAGGGTCGAAAGACTTGTCAGGCACGTAAAGTTTGATGGCACCGATGGCGAACTCAACCCAAGCGACCGCAGACCAAGCAGCCACACAGCGCGCATTTGAGCGGCTATGCTGCGATAATGCGAGTGCGACCGTCGCTGGAATCAAATGCTCCTTGGCGACTTCATCAAAATGCGCTGGCCATCCTCCGGGAAGCATGATGTTGACCTGAGAAACCAGACTCTGCAATCGCTGGAGAAGCGGAGTGTTTTCGTCGGAATCGGCTCTAAGCTCCCGAGCGACCTTTTCGTAGACGACATTCAAGAAGTTTTCCTGAGACTGACCATGGAGAGAAAAGATGGCTGTGATAAGCGGCTCAAGGGCTCGGTTGAGGGCAGTTATCTGACTCTTTTGCAGAGCAGGCACCAAAGAGGCGACGGAACGTCCAAGAGCAGGGAGTTCGGTCTCAAGAAGGCCCAGAGAGCGCAAGCTGGTGTTCCGCAGTGAATCGAGTTTAGATAAAAGCGACATGGAGAACTTGCCGTTCCAAACATGTGCATTGGCATCCTCGGAAGCCAGAAGGCCAACGGTCAATGGCTTGGCCTCTTCGCCGAAGCTGCCCAAACGGATCTGGTCGATTGTTTGTTGGTTTGACAGAACCACCAGGTCAGAATCGCTTGCAGTAGTCTGCGGGTGGCCGGAAGCCTGGGACTGAAGAACGGATGCTTGTCTGAGGCTTTCGAACTCTGAAGCAAAGAAAGGCTTGACTTCGCTGGACTCCGAGCCGAGCTTGGTCTCGAGAAGCTCGATTTCTTTCGTAAGGTCACTGATGAGCTCGGTGGTGTCAAATCCGCTCTGTCTCACAATGCTATCTGCCCTAACAAGGGTGTTCATTGCGTTGGCGAGATCGGAAACCTTTGCCTTCACTCTCCACTTGAGTTCGTCGAGACGAATACCCAATCGCTCAATCTCTTGACTCCTGCTCAGGATCTCAGCGCTCATCACTGGGAGCGGCTTGAAACGCTTCCACATGATTTCCATGCTCAATCCGGTGGTAAGCTGAAAACCAGTCTTGAAGTCGTCTTCCAAGGTCTGGAGATAGAGGCCAGCAAGCTGTTTGTTGATATCAGCCGTCGTTGGCGAGAGCAAATTTTGGATAGACTCGACTCCGTGCAGGAGATGGGCTTGGAATCGGGCTTCCTCGAAGGTGGCTGCCGAGTCGGTTGTAAGTTGAATGGTTCGCCACCAGAAGTCAAGCATCTTTCGAAGAATTTGGGTGCTTTCTTTCCAGCTCTGAGATGTATTGAGGTTGGTTTGGATGAATACCCTCATCGCTTGCAGAACTTTTGAAAGGAACTTCGCAACCTTGACAGTGGAGTCCCTAATAGCGATGCGATCTGACACGATGGAGCGCTGTAGACGATTCAGAGAGGCGAGTTTGGCCGCCTTCGCTTTATTGACCTGTGATGTGATGATGGCCTGGCAGCGCTGGATCTCCAACAGGAATCCATAGCAGACTGATAGCCAGAAGGCCAAGTCGCCATTATGGCTGCGCAGAATTCGTACCATTGGCGCATTGTGAAGCGGGTTAAGGGGCTGTGCGTGTCGTAGGCTGGACTCGGAATGAGGGACCTCAGAATAGAGTTGAGATACTGCGTGTCGAAGACTGTTCGTCTCTGATGCTCCCAGGTACGTAAGTTGTTGCTTCAGGCTGTCTTGGTATTTCTCAAGCGACGATGGCGAAAGATCTATGAGTCCCTGGCTGGTTGAAGAAGCGAATCTTTCCATGAGTGCCGTGTCCTGGAGTGACAAATTTTCAAGCGTGGCGCCTGCGACATCGGACTCATTATTTTGGCTTAGCACCGCCGTGGAGATCTCTCTCGATGACGAAAATCTCTCAAGGCTGCTCTCGATATGAACGTGGGAGATCTGGGGTGGGCGGTCTTGTACCGTTCGCTCGCTGAGGTGGATCTCCACAGCTCTGTTTCTCATGGCCCGAGACAGTTCACCGTACCGCGGGTCGACTGTGAGGAAAATCCGGAAATCCTTGTGCGGCTTAATGATGCGCGGCTCTCCATTGGGCCCGCAATGCTCGTTGATGCTCAAGAAACCGTTGGGCTCGAGCAGGGAATTGAGTCTGTCCAAGACGGAAGCATTACACAGGTTTGCATTGTCTAAAACCAGCCATTGGCCGGTTTCGAGAGCCTTGACAATGACACCGTCCAACCATTCGAAACGGGGATTGCTGACAACCAGTGGTCGCTGAAGGGTATCATAAACATTTGACAGAAGTGCGCCAATATCGGACTCGTGGGGCACTTCACCCAGTACTTCCTTGACAGAAGCAGTGATGGCTGAAAGAGAAGCAGTATCGCCACGATAAGACTCTAAGAGATGCAACAAAGCTAGAGCCGGTGGCGGTACCTGGCCTGGGACACGAATCAAGATGGTGCTCTGCAGGCCTTCGTGAAGTTCGCGCAATGCAGCATTTACTTCGCGAAGAGGATCCGACTGCTCGAAACCACCAACGAGGTCCATCGTGTCGATATCGGCATTAAGCGGAAAGACGACGAGCGGCTTGCCCACAAGAGCGGCAACGTGCTCCAGCAAGACGGACTTGCCACTACCTGAGGGGCCGCTGAGAATGCATGGAATGTCTTGCTTGATGCAAATCATGAGCGATTCGATCTCTGGAAGTCGGGGTACGATATCAATGCCAGGTAGCGGCACAGGCTGCAATGTCTGGTTCCTAGGAAGCAGGGCATGTCCAACTTGACAGAAGCCGGCGTTTGTGTCATGGTACAAGCTGTGGCCATCCGGTATTCTGGAGAAGACTTGAGCAAAAAGCTTGTTCACTTCCTCGCGATCCGAAGCGGAGCGAAAACGTTGTCGAATAATGAGGTCAAGGAAGTCATCAGGCTTGCCAGTTGCTAGGAGAGGGTCAGAAGTTGCCACGAGATGCAGCCATCGAAGGATATCTCGCAAGTTGAATTCCCAGGGGCTTCCGTTGGCACCGAAAGCCTTTTCAATGGCGACTTGGTGATCCAGATGAGAGATGAACTGGATTACTCTGCTGAGAATGTCTTCAGAGATGCCGGGGAAGTTGTGCTGGGCAATGAGAAGAAGGTCTTCTGCTGTGAAGGTGTCGGCATAGACGACAATGAATCTGTTTACGAAAGAGCTTGGGAGACCCTTACGACCACCTCCTTGGTGGTGAGGGTTCTGGGCAGCGAACAGACGAAAATCGGGATGCCGCTTGAAAACTTGATCCAATTCCGAGATGTACACCTCGCCACGGTGATCGAGACAGGCATTAAGACCTTCCAAGACAGACTGAGAGGCCAAGTTCATTTCGTCAAGAAGCACCCACTCGCCGTTCTGCATGGCTTGAAGGAAAGGGGCATCACGCCAAGCAAAGTTACCCGCCTCGGCGCCTTCGACTGGCATATCTGTACCAAAAAGATCCATGAGATCAGTCTGGTCAGACAAGTTGATTCTTGTAAGAGGACGGCCGCATACACGAGCCAGGGCAGCAACGAGGGTAGTCTTGCCGACACCTGGACTTCCTTCCAACAAGATGGGCTTCCGCATCTGGAGCGACCGCATCACTCTCATGGCGTTCAGTCTCGTGGTCGGAGCGTCGAAGGCAAAGCTTGGATCAGACTTGCGGTGGGCTTCTCTGGGTAAACTGAAATCGCCAACAGACAAGCGTTCCTCGGTTACCGCAACTTGTGGCTGCGCTCGATAGATGGCTGTCGTGTCATAGCCAAGCAGCTCGCTGAGTTTGTCGAGACATTTCTGCCTTTGAGAGTCGAGTGCTTTAGGGTCCATAGCCAGCAGAGCCGACGGATTGGCACCCAGACTATCGATAAAGACAGTGGCAGCACCATGAACCACTGCGAATTGAGGCGCGGCAGGGCCACAGAGGTTGATGAAGTTGACCCAGATGAGGATGTCACGAATAGAGAATGCCGTGGACGATGAAGATCTGAAAGTCTGCCCAAACCAATACGCGAACTGTACCACAGGGGTTCCAAAGGACTTGAAGGCGGGGTCAAGCTTGGAAAGAACGATGTCTAGCATGTCGTCGGTTTCGGACATGGCTGGCACCCAAATCTCGGTGAAACGGTTTCTCAACGCTGGTGACAGTTCTTTCTTACCAAAATCGCCCCCGGGATTCATGGTGGCAAAGAACTGGAATCCATCCGCACCCACGACGAAGGAGTTGTCGATACCCTTTTCGGCCAAGAGGAGAGATCGTCCAGGCTCGAGCACCGAGTTCAAACGCTCCAAAACAGAGTCGTCAGCCAGCGATATTTCGTCAAGTAAGAAGAATTGCCCGGACTTCATGGCGTGGACAAGGCTTCCGTCGGACCATTCAAACAAGGCCTTGCTCTTGGTCTCTAAGGTTGCGATCTTCTCCTGAGTAGCAGCATCTACCTTGGCCAGCACCTCAGGTGACAGGCCGCGGTATCTATCAAGCAGCTCGTCCAGAGGACCTGTTGAATCCTCGCCAAGGAGATTGTGAACAGAGGTCAACTCAGTCTTCAACGAGTCAGCGATTGCGCCACGGTTTCTTACGGGTCTTTGAGAACCGATAAGATCTCCGGTTTCGGTATTTTGGTGGGCATTGACAATGTGTAGTTCCTTTCCGAGCACCTCTGCAAGAATCTGGCAGACGGTGGTCTTGCCGCATCCGGTCTCGCCCACAAGAAGGACAGGCTCGTTGTTGCGAATGGCGGTGTCGACCAGGACGTACAAACGACGCATCGCACGGGTCCAAACGACGCCGTGATTATTGGGCATAGCCTGAATCCTTTCTAGGATAGGAGAGTACTTGGCGGTGTAAAGCACCTCTGGGTCGATCTTCACTTTGAAAACGCTCTCAATGACTTCCCTGACTGCCGTACGTTCTTCTTCGACACGAACTCGCTCGGCCAGGAGCATGAAACCATTGACTGCGATCTGCTCGCGAGTCTCGGCGTCTCGCAGAGCCCATCGGAAAAGATCACGCAGGGTAGCGAAACTATCTTTTTGTTCGAATAAACGGCTTGTCTGCCGGAGGCGGGAAAGTTCCTTGTACACAGAGACGATACGTTTGCAGTCCGAAGGGGCCGTGTTCACGCTTCGTTTTTGCAGGATATACTCCAACTCATCCTCGGGGATGTCGTCAAAGTGCAACTCCAAGAAACGGTTGCGGAAGGCACGCGAGAGCACCTTTCGACCACCATACAAGCCTGGGGGGTTCTGTGTGGCAAACAGCATGAAGTTCTCGTGCGGCTGCACAACTTCTTGGGTCTCTGGGATAAGGAGTTCTCGGTTGTCGTCGAGGAGTCTGTTCAGGGCCTCGAGAACATCTGTGGGGGCAAGGTTCAACTCGTCGAGCACGATCCAATGACCCTGTCGCATGGCTTGGACAAGCAGACCTTCTTGGAAGCGGAGCCGCCCCGAAGAATCCGACACATAGGTGCCCAAGTACTCTTGGAGATCGGTGTGCTCATGGTTGTTGATACGCACAAACTTATTGCCAGTGAAGTTTGCCAAGTACTCAATCATACTAGTCTTTCCTGCTGACGTCGGACCTTGGATTAGAATTGGGAACCGCCTGGTAGAGGTTGCTCGAACGAGGTTCAGTAGATTTCTTTCCACGTAGTTGGTGATGATGTAGTCCGATCGCTCTACAGGAGTCATCTCCCCTTGGGCCAGCCAGTAATGACGATCCTTTGCCTTGTTGCGGAAGCGCACGTACTGCTTGCCATCGTCGGGCTGTTTCGGGGGCTGCGAGAGTAATGACTGGGGATTCGAAATTCGGCCGAAGAGTCGGTGATCAATCAGAGGCGTGAGCAACTTTTCTGAGTCTCGGTCAAGCAGGGTAAGGAAACCCATAGAAAAGCCCTCATACAACGCTCGGCGAAGACCGTAGAAAGGTGCAATGTAGTTGACGTAAGTTAGAACGCGAGTGAGCGTGCGGAGACTGAAGTGCGGTACTTCGTTCGCTCCATCGACTAAGCGTTTCTCCTCGGCGCGGAGCTTGGTATCAAGATACAGCCGTGAGATATCGTCAGCTGCCTGCTCGTCCTTTGTGCTACTGCTCTTCAGGTACGTCTTCACTATAGTTAGCAAGTCCTTGACATCCTTGTCGGGACTATCGACGTAGAGCTCAGTGAATCGAGACCGAATGCCGATTGGGAGATCGCGCTTGCCCACGTCTGTTGCCGGGTTCATAGCACCAAAGATGCGAAAGTTAGGATGTGCTTGGATCCGTTCGATTTCACCTGTCTCAGAAAGCAGAATGGAAGGTGTGTCGACAGGTCCAGTCAAAAGATCGGCAATACTCTCCAAAGTATCAGGAGAAGCAAGATTGATTTCATCCAGCAGAACCCAATCACCATTGCGAGCTGCTTTGACAATGTTGCCTTCAATGAACGAGAAAGCAAATGCGGTTGCGCCTCCAGACAGCTGAACCTCGAATTGGTCGAGATTCCGAGAGAATTGATCCCACCTAGGACTCAATTCGAGAAGGGTTTGAAGCTTGGATTCCGTCTTGCGACGTTTGGTTGGCTGAGTTGCCTCCTCGACAGCTTCGCTGTTTTCTCTCTCGCGGCTGGCCAGCTTCTCGATAATCGTCTTGAACATCTTGGGAGCCTCGCGCCACAACTTCGCGACCTTAGCCCATTGGCCCTTGGCAAAGCCTTTTCCGATCTGCTCGAGATACCGCTGGTTCTTCGTCTGTGAGATACCTGTGGCGGAGAAGAGATCTTCGAAGTCCTCCTTTAAAGGAACGGCGAGGGTTCGAATGTTCACGGGTTTGAAACCTCCGAGAAGATCGCCAGCCTCACTTTGCTGGGACAAGTTGATTGCGACTAGCTTATGGCCCAGAGTGTCAGCCAACTGCTGGATGACTGTAGTCTTTCCAATACCAGTCTCACCAACGAGCAAGATCGGCTCGCCGAGGTTTACTGCAACCGCGGCCTGCTCCAGCAACTTCTTTGCGTGTGTTGTGCTCGCAAACGGTCTCTTGGCAAGAGCAGCCTTATTCACGCGATCCTTGCGTTTCCGCAGGGTCGTCCGGCCGATCTTGAACTGGCTGTCGTTCTGCTCCAGCTGCGGTATATAGGCCTCAAGGAAATGTTCGACCCGCTCCTTGGCCATGTGCATCTCCTCAGCAATGGCGAAAATAAGATGCCTCTTGGCTTGGACGTCCGGAACACCCGCTACAAAACAGTCGATCGCTTCCATGAACATCCAATCACGGGTGGTTTCGCTGATCGGCTCGTCTCCAGTGCTGCAACCCGCGGCAGAAAGTGTTGCTCTGAGGCGTCTACACCATCGTAGAAGGTCTCGCAAACTAGCTTGACGATCGGCCATACCACGACTTGGTGAATAGGGCAAATTTCCGGTGGGCTTGGATAATCGGCGGTACACAGCGAGTATTCCAGGGGCAAACTTGTGAAGGATTGGGTGTGATCCAGTGATGATTTCCTGCAGCTCGGCTTCCGTGGGAGTCTGTACAGAAACAAGCTGCCAGAAGCGCAATCCGAGAAGGTTAGGGAGCGTCTCCCGACCGTGCATGCCGCGAGAAGTTCTGACAGTGCCGAAGAGTCTGAAGCCACTTGCAGCCTTGATCCGCTCTCCTCTGCTGGGGATAAGAAGCTCACCACGCTCGATTAGGGGTAGCAGCGTGCTGATGACTTCGTTCGGTGCTCTATCCAAATCCTCAATGACAACCCATCTTCCTTCTCTTACCGCAGTCGTCAGCACACCAGGTCTCCAAGAAAAGGTTCCAGGTTTCGAGTCTGTCGAGTAGAGGCCAATGAGCATCTTGGCGTCTGTCTGTTCGTTGATATGCAGTGTCACCATCTCTGAATGCTTGCCGAACTCCTTGGCAACTTCGTGGACCAAAGACGTTTTGCCGGAGCCTGGTAGACCATGCATCAAAATAGGACTGGCATTCTTCAGGAGACCGGCCAGAGTCTCCAGATTGCGCGTCGTGGTGGATGTCAGCACGAGGGAGGAGTTCTTCTTGACCGGGCCGGATGGTCGCGGCAGTATTGCGTTGCCGTAGCACGCAACAAATGGGGTCAGACTTTGGGGTGGAATTGGTTGGATTTGATTGCTCTCGGGGGCATCGCTAAGCTCGCAGCGGATTGCTGCGGTCTTCTTGATACGCGCATCCTCATATAGACTCAAGAACCCAAAGTCTACCTCACGCCCGTCAAATTCAGCGACAATGGCATCTTTCGTTCCGACATGCTCGTCAATGAGGGCCTCCAGTTTTGAATCGGCTGCGCGGAGGATCTGTGTAAAAATCCGAATCGCCATATACCGGACGGCGCGGCTTTCATGTGTGAAGAGTCCTTGCATATGAGTGGGTGAGACAAGGACAGCGTAAGTCCTCTGGTCAAAACAGACCAGTCTCCATGCTGCAAGGAGTAGTTGAAGAAGGTCGGAACTCTGAGTAGAAGTGAAAGAAGTGAGGTCGGGAAATCGGATACTCAGGGTCTGCGGCCCTGGCGACGGTGATTGGGTCAGATCTTCGCTCATGACCTGTTGCAGAAATTCCGATAAATAAGGAGCGAGTGGCAGAATCCTTGCGATGGCTGCAAGGACGGCTCCATTTCTTGTTTGGTTCCTGGGGTTGAGAAGCCATCGTGCGCAGATGTCGGGAAACACATTCTCGAAGTGAATGAAAATTCGATCTGTAAGTTGGGGGATGAGAGCCGCTTCCGCAATGGCGTCGAGGAGGTTTGGGGCCGTGTGATTTCTAATGACCTCAATAATTTCGGTAGGTAGATGCTCAAGAACGATCGCGTCGTTCAGTAGAGCGCTCCTCTGTGACGAGACGTCAATCGTGGCCATGATTGCGGCTCAATCGAGAGATATGTCGTCTGCGATGATGTTCATGGACGGCTGGTTTGTATGTACTTTTTTTTTTTTTTCTTGCATCTCGCCCAGAGGACCCTTCGCCCCAGCCAACAGCAACTTTTTTTTTCGGTAGCGACAGGGATCCCAGTCTGTACGTTCCTAGGTAGCGGCAGCTTCTTGGACGGAAGGCGGCGGTATAAAGGGCCGAACCAATCAAAGTGGAGACAACTCTGCACCACTCGCGCGACCGGGCATTCGAGCTCGAAAAACTTCAAGCAGTGTGAATCCCGAATTTGGAATCTCCCTGCGTGCTGCGAAGGCCGAACCGACGACCAATTCCACTCCTCCCGCCCACCTGCCACGCCCCTAACGAAGGTTCAATTGCGCTCCTGCAAAAAACCCTTCAACCACAAACGCACTCGCAATGGCGCTCTCTTGCAGATACGCAGCTCAGAGCTGCGCCCGCCAGCTCCGTTCCAGCAGCTCTCTGCGGGCTTCGACGACCCTCTTCCAGACCCGAACCCCCGCGACCGCTAGGAGGCACAACTCGACCGAGGCTGCAGCACCCACGAACCCCAAGATCGCCGCTATCGTCGACCAGATCAGTACCCTTACCCTTCTGGAAACTGCCGACCTCGTCTCAAGCTTGAAGGTGAGTTAAATACGGATATGGTCGGGGTGGATAGTGGAACCCAATTATGTCGCCAGATGCAGAATGCGCTGATGTTGACGATGTACACTATTTCAGACCAAGCTCAACATCCCCGATCTTCCCGTTGGTGGTTTTGCTGCCGCCGCTGCCCCCGCAGCAGCCGCCCCCGCTGAGGCCGCCGAGGAGGCTGCGCCAGCCGCCGCCGAGAAGAGCGTCTTCAACCTCAAGCTGACTGCTTTTGACGCTGGTGCCAAGGCCAAGGTTATTAAGGAGGTCAAGAATTTGCTCGGTCTCAGCTTGGTGGACAGCAAGAAGTTCGTCGAGAGCGCGCCGAAGCTGATGAAGGAGAACGTAGCCAAGGACGAGGCTGAGAAGATTATCGCCACGATGAAGGAGCTTGGTGCCACCGTCGTTATGGAGTAAATTCTGCCCGTTTGCATTGGCTGGCTAGGCTCAGTGGACGAGAGCGACGACTACTCTCCTGGGAGGAGATGATGAAAACTCGGGACATTTTTGACGTCGAGATCTGGATCGGATTGGTCTAGATGTGATGTGTATGAGTGTATAAACACCCATGTAACAATATTATAAAGACATACACCACCATTGACTGACGACTTTGAGACCTATCTTTTTGTGACTGGCTACTGCCTCATGCGCCGCAGAGCCTACAACTACAGGAACCATGGAAGCAACCATACCCGATCAGTGGTATACATGGCTCTACGAGAACCGACCGTTTAACGCCTATTTTGACTCAATCACCCAAACGCCCCGATATGCCTATTGTGAGTTCGAGTAAGCAGCAACTAATATTTCTTGTTGCCATTCGTGATACGAGTGCTGGCGGGACCAGCGGGCGGACGAGGGGCGCACTGATGTTCCATGGACTGGCGCCACTCGGTAAACTCCTCCTGTCCAAGGATGTGGTCATCGTCACCCATGTCGCTTGTCTCCTCCCAGATCTTGTCGGTCTCAGCGTTGTCGTGCGATGGGATGGCCCAGATACTCTCGCGCAGTCTTTTGTGGCGTTCGCGGTCCTCCTCAATGCGCTGCTCGATCTGTCGCTTCTCCAGCCGTGGCGCCCTGCCGTTAGTCGGAATCGCGTGGCTCGGGGGCGCGTCGCCCATATCGACGTCGCCGTTGACAGGCGATGACAAGCCAGCATCGCGGGCGCTTGTCTCTCGTTCTTTCAAGACCTCTTCAATCTCAGTCACCGTCTGAGCTTGCAAAAATTGCTTTTGTTGAAGTCCTTGGAGAACCTTGGAAACGTCAGCATTTGATTCTTGTACTGCGAGAGCTGAGTTAGCTTGCCCTTCTGACGACCTTGACATTGGCAGCACCGGATCCATCATCCGGAGCGACTGCATCGACGATCCGAATAATGTCGCGTTGCATCATGCGAACGTAGTCCACGTGGTTGTCTTTCTGCGCCATCTCCAGGAAATGCTCGATGAAGTACATGATGTTGGCTCTGGTATTCATATTGTTCTGTATGTAGGTCAGCTTTCTCATTCTTTTCACGCAAAAGAAGGGACTTACGCCACGTTCCAACTGTTCGACAATGCATGAATGCAAGTCTTCGTCCATGTCCTTGTACTTGAGCGCATACTGGGCAGCCTTCTGAGCAGAAGTGACGGATGCGTTCAGGTGCTGCAGCTGAGATGTAAAGCGCATCCGAACCTCGAAAGGGTCCGCCATGTCTGTCGCAGTTGGGGATACTCCCCAGTATATATGCTCGTCTGATCCGTCTGGTAATAAAAGCGACGAGTGCTCCTCCTGATGATGTTGAAAGCCGTTGGCTGGATGAGCTTCGGTTAGTTGAATCTGATTAAGTTGCTGCCCAGAGCGCTCTCTTACTTTGGTTACCAGAAAGTGTCATTCTCACAGGGACGGCCTGTGCATTTCTCATTTTTCCTACCCCAGTACTGTGAGAAACTCGAGTCGGGGACGCTAAGCGAGATTTGGGTTAGCGTGTAGCTGCCCGGAAAATGATCGCTCTCAGTGGATGATATGGACGATATCGGTAACAGTGGAGTCTTGTAAAAGGAGGTGAACAATATTTCAATAATGTTATTTACTTGGGCTCTGCTGGGCTAAAATAGCTTGACACGTTGCAATTTAAAACGAAGTTTTGGTCCAAACCTAGTTGTGCCCTTGATCTGATTCCTAGAGACAAGCAGTGTGTGAACGTTTCAATTGCTTTAACTGCAAACCACGACCTCACTTACACCCGCGATTTCAACTCACACTTTGTCTCACCATGCCCTCTCACGCACTCACTATCTACGATGGCGGTGCCTCGTCGTCAGACGAGCTCACCATGACCGTCCTTGGCTGTGGTAAGTAAGCTCGTGTCTCTGATTCTCATGATATCTCCGCATTTTTTCAAGACATCTCAACCAGGTCCAACCGACTTTTTTCAACGAGAAAACACGACATTCAAAATAGAATAGATGGTTAACACGTGAACAGGCACCATGGGCATTGCCATACTGAATGGTATTCTCACTTCTCTACAGGAGATGCAAGCTCCCAAGCCCTTGCAAACTCCCTCAGGGTCAGGGACTTCCACTCCTCTCCAAGACGAAGTCCCCCGCCGACTACCATCCCGCTTCATCGCCTGCGTTCGCCGTCCTGAAAGTGCAAAGAAGGTCAAGAAGGCTCTTTGGGAACACTCGTCCGTTCTCAAAGTTGTCCAGAACGAGAACATCCCCTCTGTCCTCAAGTCCGACGTCATCCTCCTTGCCTGCAAGCCGTACATGGTCAAGGATATCCTGAGCGAGCCTGGCATGGCCCGCGCCCTGCATGGCAAGCTCCTTGTCTCCGTCTGCGCGGGCGTCACCGAGGCCGACCTCGAGGAGATCCTCCACGGTGTAGCGCCCACCAAGAGCCCAGAGGAAGACGGCCGCTGCCGCGTAATCCGAGCTGTTCCCAACACCGCCTCGCTGATCCGCGAGAGTATGACCGTCATCGGCACCTCGACCTGGCCTCTTTCCCCCGAAATCTCCAGCCTGGTTACTTGGATCTTCAGGCGCATTGGTGATGTGGTTTATCTCCCTCCTAATAACATGGACGCCAGCACCGCGCTGTGCGGCTCTTGCCCCGCCTACTTCGCGCTCATGCTTGAGTCTGCCATTGACGGAGCTGTTGCCATGGGTCTCCCCCGTGCTGAGGCCACGAGAATGGCTGCCCAAACGATGAGGGGAACTGCCGGCATGGTCCTCAATGGCGACCACCCTGCGCTTCTCCGGGACAAGGTGACCACTCCAGGCGGCTGCACGATCGGAGGCTTGATGGTGCTGGAGGAGGGTCGTGTTAGAGGCACAATTGCACGTGCGGTGCGTGAATCAACTGTCGTCGCTAGCCAGCTCGGCCAGGGCGTACAGGGCGTCAACGGCACTCGTTTCCCTGCGCAATCCGGGTTCCCCAGCTTTTAAATCGCTATCACGCCAGACATGAGTTTGGATAGGTCATGAGCAGGCAGCAACTTCACTGCCAAGGATGCTCAATTTTGATTAATGACAAAGTGGCCGTAAACTGCCTATGAAAAACTTGGTATCAACCGGGCAGAGGCCTAAGTAGAATGACAGAATAGACTCGATGACAACCTTGAACTCCTGGACCCAATCCCTGCCCTTTTGCATCGTCGTAAGTTGTGGAGAGCTCAGACGTCTTCGATCCTGACCTTCTTGTTGGAACCCTGCTCCTCGGCATCATCCACTGACTTTCTCTTACTGCTGGACTCGTCCGCCTCGGTGGCACCAAGTCTGTGTTTCTCCCAACGTGCGTGCCAATCCAGGAGTCTAGCATACTCAAGCTCCACGCTCCTGAGGGCTTCGTTCAACTTTTCACTTCGCTCGCTGATGTCCAGCTGACCAAGAACATCGCCGTTCTGACGATAGATGCGTTGCTTGACGAAGAGCTTCCACAGATGATATTGGTGCCTGTCCTCCTTTGTAGCTAATGGCTTCTTCTCCTCGCCGAATCCTGCCCTGACCGAAGCAGGCAACTGAGACATAGTATGCATCTCAATCAGTCTTTTGAACTGACGTTCCACGATCTTTGTCTTTTGGCGGAGGCTCTGACGCAACTCGTAATCCACCAGGTCCCGGGGGACCGTACCGGTAGGAGGCCTCGGCAGAGAGATATCGGTGTTGATCTTGACTTTGCTGAACTCGGGCAGAGAGCGGAGGAACGTCAAGTCAGAGAGATCTCTCATGTCATCGAACGCCTCATTAGGGTCCTCGACTGTCAGCTCAAAGGTCTGGGGATCTTGAAGGTATGTGTCAAAGATCGTCTTGTAGAGACGGGCACCGATGCCTTTACCCTGGAAAGGCGGCAGGATAAGGAACTGAGAAAGTCTTGAGCGGCAGGGCAACTGATCTAGGAGGTTGAACTCCTCCTTCGGGAGGTCCCAATCGCTCGAGGGTGGCGTCGGAGGACGGAAGCTGAAGAATTTGTAGACAGTCGAGTAGCCGACGAAAGTGTAGGATGGTGTCTCTGAGGCTTCGGCAGATGGCTGCCTGCGATACAGAAAGTAGACGGTCCACCGGTTGGCGTCTTCGGGTGCTTTCCAAGGATCCTCCTCATTCTCCGGATCGCGCGCGATGTACGATCCTCCTTCGATGAACAGCGGAACGAGGGCCTCGACGCGGTTCACGATCTGGCGCACGGCGGTGTCCGCCAAGCTACCCTTCCATACTTCGTATGTTCCATCATCGCCTTCGAAGCTCGAGTGAAGGGAACCGGGAGGGGTGAAGTTGTCAGGCTGACTTTGCGCGCGGCTCTCGAATTCCTTGGCTGACTGGAACGCGACTTCGGGAGGTTAGCTATGGTCCTGTTGCGACGGAGGCGACACTCACCACCAGGCAGATGCTGCCTCAGAATGTCGTCAATATCTGCGGCTTCAGTCTCACCGACAGAATTGAATTTCTTGCCCCACGACACCTTAACATGAGGGCGCATATCGTAGGTCAGGTATCGCAGGTTGATCTTGAGATCCTTGTAACCAAAGATGGTCTCCTCATCGCCGAAAATGGAGTATGTGAACTTTGGGTTGAATGAAGCGATCGACTTCGTTGCGCCGGCAGCAGGAGCAATCAGGCTGATGTTCACGGCCTCAGTGGCGTTCGCCGACCCTGCAGCAATAATTAGTGACCTGCAACGATGGATTGAAGCGACCTGACTGGAACGTACACTCATCAATCTCAGCCATGGTGTCGACAGCTGGAGGCAGGGTTGGATGTGAATATTGCGATTATTTCACAACCGATGGAGCCAACAGAGTTGGTGAGATGTGCTGGCTAAGACGGATCGCTTTTCTGTGCAAATCGCACCAAAAGTCGAGGTTTGGGAGACAATCAAGGTTGAATGGGAGCTAAAGTACGGATCAGGTCGAGCTTTGCGACAAACTGTGGCGACGCGCAGTCAAAGCGACTCGCGACAAGACGCGACAGGGACTAAATGGATTTGCATTTAGAGGGGTTTAATATGGGTCCCCCTCTAGTGGCAGCGTCAAGCCTGAAATAGCTCCCCGGGCCAGGTTCCGTCCAGTTCGCAGAGCAAGCCGCAGGAGGGGAGGCCGGGGACCCACCAGCATTACGACATGTGGTGACAAGGCAGGAGCAGCAGCCCCCTGGCCGTCTGAAGGGGGCAGCAGTTAGGTAGGGCCAATGGCCAATGAATTGCGCTGAATACATTCGGAAAGTCAACCAGTGTGCCCAGCTTAGCTCCGAAACCAACCTCGACGATTATCCCTTTGAACGAGCTGAGAGACGACGAGCAGAAAAAAGGTCTCAAGTTTGCGAATTCCCTCCTCCTCTTTCCATTGAGCAGCAGGCAAGCAGGGTGGCCGTTGATTACGGTACCAGACATGTTGGCGTAACCCGACGTTCTCGATCTCGGCAACCTCTCCCCACGTCTTTTATCTCGCGCCAAAGTAATTGACCGACGCATTTTACGGCACCCAAAAATGGGAGGGCTACTGTTATTGCTCATGCTGAGCGTAAGTTGACACCTAGCTGTCTTACTTAGCTTCGGCTGGACTTCGACCGCCAAACTACGAACTGATGACCAAGCTAACGATTGCGATCACAGACGGTGATGGCCCTGGCGTACGTAGCTCCTCGATGAGGCCGATGTCTCCAACCGAACACACCAGCACACGACCCGAACGATCCGTACTGATATAATACGCCAATAGGTCCTTCTTCGCCGGCTCACTGCCCCTCGCTATCTCCCTAACACAGTCGCAACTTCGATTCATATCAAGCGTTGGTGTCGGTATTCTGGTTGGGACGTCGATGATTGTGATCATACCCGAGGGCATTGAAGCTGTTTCGACCACCGGGGGACACCACCATGATAAGAGAAGCATAGCGACCGCGGTTGGCAGGCAACATAGCTTGGATGTACGCTGGACGACAGGCGACGACGTCCCGCGACTAGCGACGACGATCGATCCCACGAGACGGAGAGGGGAGTCTTCCTCGGTCGGGCACGTTAATGTTGCTGGCATGCGGTTGCGCGGTCGAGAGGAGCCTCCTGCGCCCGAACATGGCCACGACGGAACTGCCCCGGTTCATGCTCCGGGCGCCGAGCCAAAACACAGCGAGGAGAAACAAGCCGAAGTGCCGACCTTCTACATCGGCCTGTCCATGATCCTCGGTTTTGTGCTCATGTTCCTCATCGACAGATTGCCTCGCCACGCCACAGACCGTATGGGAAACGAACCGCAGATGCGGCATGTCAGCTTGGATAACCTCGGGGGCGCATCCAGCAGTGTTGATGAGTCGGAGGGATTCTTGGGGGCTCTGGCACCCCCGCCGAAGCAATCTCGAAGTCTTGCAACCACCATCGGCCTAGTGATCCATGCAGCAGCCGATGGTATAGCAATGGGAGCTTCGACGTCGACGTCGAACACGAAGCTGGGCCTGATCATTTTCGTCGCCATTATGGTTCACAAAGCGCCTGCGGCATTTGGGTTGACTTCAGTCCTCCTTAAGCAGGGTCTGACCAAGCGTGCGGCGCGAGGCCACTTGATCGTCTTCAGCCTTGCTGCTCCATTCGGTGCCTTGAGCACGTGGGCAATTATACAGATCCTAGGCGGCGGCAACCTCGACGGAGAGTCCGGCCAGTGGTGGACTGGTATGCTTCTGCTATTCTCGGCGGGGACCTTCCTGTAAGTCGGACGCCATCCCTGAAACAGACTTCCACGACTGACACATACAAGCTTCGTTGCGATGCACGCCATGCAGGAAGACAGCAGCTCCCCCAAGCACGAGCACGGCGGAATGAACGGATACTCAGAAGGAAGCCAACGGGTGCAACACCGGCCGCAAATGCGAGATACCTTTGCAACCGTCGCCGGCATGCTCTTACCTCTCCTTACTCAGTTTGGGCATCACCACTAGCGTTGCCAAGTGGGATAGCATTCGGCCCATCCGTGTGATCGAATCGAGGCTTCGATGTACGACAAGACTCTCTTGACTCATGATGATGATGACTGTATAGACTGTAGTTATTCGGCGTAGGGGCCTGCCAGATTCAAAAAGGATATATCTATTCTCTTTTTCTTTTCTTTTTTTTAAGATTCTGTACTAGATCGATCGATGCCGTCCGCAACTGTATAAAAGTCGAAAAGTTTCTTGATTGACACTTCCAGAAACACGATTCGCCCGCCAAGGAGCCCGTCGATGCGCCGGCAACATGTTGTGAGGGAAACTACTGCAGAGCAGGCGCATGGAGAGCTAGGGAAACCCTTGTCCACCAAGCGCCCGAGTTGAGCTAGGTTTCCGTCCCGAGTGTTTCAAGTTCGTACGACGACCTTGGCACCAGCGAGGCGCTCGTGGCGCTTCGTTACAACGGCGCAAGGAAACATGGACAATCGAGAAGGAGGGGTAATGGGGATTAAAGGCGTTTGGCTCACGAGCGCGTGTGTGTGCGCGTTGCGCTCATCAGCAGACTAGTCATTACCTTGAGGCTCAAAGGACAGAGAGAGCGGCCTGCGGCGCTTTGGAAGCTGCGATAGTGCTCTGAGTCTGAGACACAGTCCCATCTAGAACACAATGTAGCATAAAGCGGAATGTGGAAGCTTTTTAATCAACTTCTCACACGGGAATGTCAGCCCAGAGATAAATTGACGATTTTCATGCCTCTGCGACAGCCGAGGGGGATCTGCAAGTCAAGAAGCTGAAAATGGCACTTGTACAGGGGGCTGGTTGGAGCTTATTGAGAGGGCGTGAGAAATGGAAAGAGAGATTGAGAGGTATGCAGGTGTCGCAATTCTTCAGACACAGATCATCCCATTAGGGACCGACATTGGCATTGTCAACCTCCTCAAATATTGGACAGTCCGAAATGTTCTTTCCTTCGAAAAGGAAAAAAAAAGGCCTATTTGTTGTCTCTGCAAATGAGAAGGATTCCCCGGGGTTCGGTTTTGGAAGGGTCGGCTTAGACAGGTCTGAGCGGCGCAGGCTCGAGAATGGCACCCCTGTGTTGTATCACTGGGGCAGATCTGAGGCATCCAAGCCGGTAGTGTCGCAAGTTTGCAAAGCCCTTTAAGGGGAGCTGGGAAGACACACGCGAAGGAGCTGAGCTGAGCGGGATAGACCGTGGACCATTTCTTTTTATGGCATGCTTGCTGGGTTTCTCTCTGGAGATGATGAGTTGAGACTATTGCAGTGGCTTGCTTGAGGATAGTGGTATGCAACTGCTCATCCCACCCATCTTAATTTCGTATCTTTGAAAGACGATGATGAGTAACCAACGCATACCAAAATACATACGAACTCGAGGGATTTGGGGGTAAAACACTGGCGGTAGGTGCTGCGGGCTTGTCCGAGGCCGGTAGCTAAACTTAGTGTGCCGGATCCGCGATACGACGGTCATGACTTGTTTCGTTCGTGCCCGTCGATGGTTGACCTCAAGGGCGGTTGGGTTACCACGACGGTCCGAAGAAGCCATTGTTGTTGTTTTGTTGACGCCCCTGTGCTGGGTGGTCGAGGCACTTGTGGCGGGCTAGTCGGCAACGATGGTTTTCTAGAGGCAGTGATGGACTCGTCGTCTGATGATGCGCGTATGGTGTGGGAGGTTCGTCTTTCCTCGCCGTTGTGGAAGCGTACCTAACCTTTACGAAGATCTGATCATCGGCTGGTAAATGCGCCCAGCCCGGAGTTGCGTGCAAGCCACATGCCGACGAAAGTCTTTTGAAGGTTACAACATCAAGTCACGAAACTCTCATCAAGGTGTGACGACGACAATCTAATGAGGAAGGTTGTAGGAGAAGTTATACAGTAAGGTTGGGTATAGCAAGCTCTGCTGGGGTTAGAAACAATTGGTTCGTTGACTGACAGGTGAGTTCTGCTGACAGAACCACACGAAGGAGATAGAGTGCGAGACAATGCAGAACGAGCGCTGGATCCAGTGACGCCGGGGGCGCGGCTGTGGCTCTGTCAGGGCCGGGGTATATGTACCCGGGATTCCATTATGGCGCAAGTGTCGTGATGCCGCCGTTTGGCGTCGAGGGAGGCGAGCCGAAGCGGAGAGCGTCCTCTTTACTATTGCGCCATCGTGGTGATGTCTCCATGGGCAAGCCGCACAAAGTATTGCTGAAGGTTGCCCTGGTCGGTTCCAACTTCTTGTTCGGCGGCGGCGGCGGCGGCGGTGGAGGCGGCTCGGGGCACTGAGCCAAATTCGCACTCGGCAGCCCCCAAAAAGTTGAAAGAACTGATCGACGTCACGAATACCCACTGCGGTGCAGACGATGGATACCTAGTGCAATGTAAGCGCCGCTAACTGGGACCCTGCAAGGACCCCAGGAAGGTAATGTGCGTGTGTGGTGGTGTGTGTTCGCAGTGAGACGAGAAGAGGTGAGACTTTGCTCAGCTGTTCATGACAGGCGGCCTGGGAAAGAGAGAACGAACCCAGGCCTCGGAGCTGGGGAATGTGGGAATGTAGGGGCTCAACTGTAAATAACGAGTTCGCTTTCGATAGAGCGGCTATTCGAGACTGGCGATGGGCGAAGAGAGACACGGCTTGGTCGATGCGGACAAGGGAGATCAATGGATGGATGGATGACTCGGCATTGTTCGTCATTCCATCCGCATTCGCATTCGACAATAGACACAATAGTCAGATGACTATCACTCGCTGATGTCGTTCTCCAAGATGTGATGGGGAAAGATGGAAACGTCCGTCCGATCATGTCTCCCTTGAAAGGTCCGTACCTAGTGTAGAAAAGGTAGCACGTAGTCAGGACTTGTAAGTGAAGTTGACCACCAAACGGAAAGTGCAGCCATTTCCCACCCAACCCGGCTGCAGGAAAGGCAGGTGATTGGCGAAGCGAGTCGGGACCGGCCGTTTGCAGGCCGCGCTTGGCTGCCGCCGCCATTGCTCCCATCCTGCGGTGTCCGCACCCCGGAATACCTGAGCAGTCCCGATCGTTGTTCTTTCTCATGTTCTTTGGAGAGGTTCTCGTCTTCTAGACGGACACGCAGAATGGTTCCGATGGCACCTGGCTTGTAGGCTTGCATTCGTTCAGCTCAGAGCGAGATTGCCAGGTCAGCTGAAGTGTCAGATGTCAGTCCCGTGGTGGAGGGTAACAGGCACGAAACAGCGCTAGAGAAGCCCCAGAATAAAAATCTGTTTGTTTGGGATTCACGGGCGAGCGCCTGGGCCTAGGAGGCGTTGCCAGTGTCTGCCATGTCCTTGGTATGGCTGCATGTTGTAAACCGCCACGAGGTAAGAGAAGACCGCCTGCCTCTACGGACACAGGCTTCGACGTCGTTCCCGTTCGCATGCTATGTGCCTGCAACTCCTCAGTCTCTCTGGATCCCAAGCGTTTGCAAGTAAGCATTTCTCGCCTCCCGGTCCCTCCACTTCCGCCCCTCCTCGTCGTCTTTGCCTCCCCCGGGCCTCAATATGCCAGTGATGAAAGACGGGAGGTAGCACAAAGAGAAACAGGCCCCGCCGAATGCACTGTGACCCGTGTGGCACCTTCTGCCTTTCCATCGACAGTGCCGTACCTCTACCAATACCTCTGGTCTCTGCCACTTCTAACCTGTCTGAAGGTACCTAGCAAACCTCCATTACCCGGGCCCCTTCCAGGCACGCCCACATAGCCGCAAGCCCAGGCCTTCTTCGGCGCTCTTCGTCTTAGTTCCCCCTTCCATCGCCCGTCATTCATTCATCCGCCCGTCCATCCACCCACCCATCCACTCACACCCGTTTCCCCCTTCTGCCTGAGGTGTGGTAGCTGGTGCAGTGTGGTCTCTGATCTCGCCTTCTCCCGCCTAAAACCCGCCTTTGTTACCTGCCCGGCCCCGGGGCATCCTCATTCCATTGGCACATTGGGTACCTCGTGCTTCAGCGACCAAGCAAGCCTTGACTCTTTGCCCTGGACATCCATCTCACTTGTTGCAAAAAAGCGTCCCTCCACCCCAGTCCCGCGCTGGTCTTGGGTCTTGCGTTTGGTGGTATCCGTATTACTGGCTGGTCCTGAGTCCCCCTTCCCCTTCCCTGCTCCATTCGTACCTTAGCACCACACCCAGGCCTTTCCTTACCTCATCTGCCCAACTTGCTACGCAGTGCTCGTCCAGTATCTGATCTCCTTTCCATCCTCCTCCTCCTCCGCTTCTTCCTCCCTCCCACTCCCCAAATCCCCAAATCCAACCAACACCTCTCGGTTGGTTTGACTCTCCAATCCCATCTCCTTCTCCTCCTCTCCTTCCCGCCCTTCGACAATCCATCCAGAGACAGCCACCTTCACAGGGAGGTGTGAAGGCATTTGGGCGTCAACCAGCGATACCACCGCAATCACAGAAAAATCCACTTTCCACTGAGACGCCCTGTACATTCCATTACACCAGCGCCAGGCCCAGCGACCCACGCTTTCCGCTTGTCAACTCCGATTGTTAAGCTTCCGTCTCCCGCGCCCCATACCGCACTTCAGTCCCTCAGTGTCACTCCCAGTCTAGACAAACCGACGCTCGTCTCGTCCATTTCCCGGAACAAGCTCGACTTTCTTGTTTCCAGCCGATACCGTCATTCTCGCTTTATTCCGCCGCTGCATTACACCCTCACATACTCCATCATACGCGCATTCTGACCATCACTGCATCTTCGCAAATCCGACATCGCCAACTCAGACCACGTCGATCCGTCACGCTCCTGCCCCGAGGTGCGACTACCCGTACCTTGCGCCTCCTCTTGCCTCCTGTATCGCCGCACGTCTTGGACGCATACCGCATTGCCCACTCGCCAAACTCTGACGCACTCCCTCGCCTGGACGCTTTGACGACAATCCAAGCCGCTTGGAAATCTTCTGTTGACACTGTTTAATGAGCACTCCGCATCGATTCCACACTCCGACGCTGCCTCGACCCCCTAAACCCCGTACGACGCCCTCTCGGTTATCTGGGCTGTGCTACTTGGAGCTCTGATTTCGCACAATACCCGGGTCTCGATACTTTGGGGGACAATTGGCTCATCTTGCACACCGACATGGCCGGATACAACAACCGTCCGTTGAGTTTTTCCGAACGGAGGGGGAGCATGCTTAGCGACGACATGACGCTCAACACCGGAGGAATGTCTAGCAGTTCGACGAGATTGGAGAAGATGCCCGCGCGGCCTGGCCACATGCGAGGCCCTCCGACGCCTAGCATGACGACGCCTGCTGCCGACTTTGACCAACAATTGACTGCTTCGCCGCCACCACCCCCGACTCCGGCAGCTTCTCCAGGCCCGTCCCACCACGAGCTTGACTGGAGTCACGCTGCAGATGATGAGGATTTCTTCCTGGCTAAAGTTCGCCACCACTTCAAGAACTCTGGTGGTCCGCACCGAACCAGACTTCTCGCAGATCTTCTAAATCTTTGCACAAGCCAACAGCTGAGCTTCGTCCACCAATTCGTCAGCCCGTTGCTCAAGAAGGATCCTTTCACAAGTCTCCCAGATGAGCTGTGTCTACGCGTAAGGCAACGTGAAAATTCTAAGGGGCTCATGCTAATTTCGTGCCTAACAGATCCTCTCATTCATTGATGATCCGAAAGTCTTGGCTCGTGCGTCGCAAGTATCAAGGAGATGGCGCGACTTGCTCAGCGACGACATGACGTGGAAGAACCTATGTGTGAAGCATGACTACGGCAGACGTCTTTCGGAGGTTTCTGTTCCTATGGGCAGCGCATCGCGACCTGGCGCTCAGCCTCTTTGGGGTGACAACGAGTACGCCAGCAGCAGCTTCCCGGGTGCGCTGCCTATGACGGCACATGCCTCTGGCTCACGCAGTCTCGATGGCGCAAATACACGGCCCAAAATGAGATCATACAAGTCGCACTTCAAGCAACGATACCTTGTTGAGGCAGCCTGGAGATCTGGCGGCACCAGCACAACCAGGAACATTACTCAAGAAGGGGGTGTTGTGACAAGCCTACACTTGACGCCCAAGTACATCATCGTGGCCCTTGACAACGCCAAGATTCACGTTTTTGACACAAAGGGCAATGCTCAGCGTACTCTGCAAGGTCATGTCATGGGCGTGTGGGCGATGGTGCCCTGGGAGGACATTCTGGTTAGCGGTGGATGTGACCGCGATGTGCGCGTATGGAACTTGGCAACTGGGTAAGCAATTGCAAGTCGCGACTTTGATCATCTCGCTAACATATGCAGCGCCTGCCTCCATACTCTCCGGGGGCACACATCAACTGTGCGCTGTTTGAAAATGTCTGACGCTAACACGGCGATATCGGGCTCGCGCGATACGACGCTTCGAGTGTGGGATATCCGAACCGGGTTGTGCAGAAATGTCCTCGTTGGCCACGGCGCCAGCGTCCGATGCTTAGAGATCAAGGGAGACATCGTTGTGTCAGGCAGCTACGACACCATGGCCAAGGTCTGGAGCATATCGGAGGGCAGATGCATTCAAACACTTCAGGGTCACTTCAGTCAGATCTATGCCATTGCCTTCGACGGCAAGAGGGTGGTCACCGGCAGCTTGGACACCAACGTTCGGATTTGGGACCCTAGAACTGCGTAAGTACACAGAATCTGTGGCATGGTGACTGATTTACTAACCAGATGCAGCGAATGCTTGGCTATTCTGCAGGGCCACACATCTCTCGTCGGACAGTTGCAAATGCGCGGAGACACTTTGGTAACTGGTGGCTCTGACGGATCTGTACGTGTGTGGTCTTTGGAGAAGATGTGCCCCATTCATCGACTCGCTGCGCACGATAACAGCGTGACCAGCTTGCAGTTCGATGATACGCGCGTTGTCAGTGGCGGCAGCGACGGCAGAGTAAAGATCTGGGACCTCAAGACTGGTCATCTGGTCAGAGAGCTCATCGCCCAAGGGGAGGCTGTTTGGCGTGTGGCTTTCGAAGACGAAAAGTGTGTTGCACTGGCTTTGAGACAGAATCGAACCGTGATGGAGGTAAAATATCCCACAACCCCATCTCACGGCTTTCATGGTACTGACATACTGCTAGGTGTGGTCTTTCTCTCCACCCGAGGACGTGCTCTACGACCGTCCGCTCTCCCTTCAGCAACGCGTTTTGCAAGAAACTCCGAATCGACCAATGAGCGCTATGCAACTCGATTTTAGACAACAGCAGCCGACTGTCGCCGGCCCAAGCCGGGAAGCCGCCGGAAGCCAGGATGTGGATATGAGGGATGCCGGTCCTTCTACCGCCCCTCTCCAAGGCGGTAACAAGACGTTTTTCCATGACGACTAGAGGATCCTTCCGCGGACGGAGCATGATCGAGGGTTCCTATAAGCAGCGATGATTATCGCACCACAAAGATTACAGTTGGTACATACGCATTGGCGGCGTCTACTACCAGGGCATCATCGAGTCGTCGGTGGACCATGATGCCACAGCATCAGTACCGCTTTTTCAGCAGGTTTTTTTTTTTTTTTTTTTTTTTTTTTGTGGGGTGGGGGGCAGCATGGAATTTGCCCGCCGGCCAGCCCAAGGGGGACGGGTTGTGGGGGGTGGGGCAGGCAGGATTAAGGCGTTTGGAAGGAT